>JAPZDX010000024.1:19025526-19036549 GCA_029783625.1 Naso annulatus
TGCTGTTAGGCTGGCGCAAGGTGAGTGCGGGCCAGTGGGGGAGGGGAGGGGGGACATTCGCACGGTACAGGGCAACAGGGCCAAGTGTGAGTGCACCCTAAGTTACCATAATGACACCATCAACAGATGTGATCTGATTAAATCAACGCAAAGTTTAGTTTTCATTTCCTTAGCAATAGTTATATGAAGTGTACAAACATGAGTCCCTTTTGTCCAGGGAAAGATTTCCGATCATCCCGAACACATTTTCTATCATCCCCAGATGATGGGACGCTCTTTCTTGAGCTCTGGCCTGCGTGCACAAAGCAAAGGGGGAGGGTCTGATTGACTGGGGGTGAAGGAGATTGAAGAGACGTACTTTGCTGAGCAGAGGCGCCAAAAAACAACGTTAAGGATCTTTAACTATGTAGTGTAAAAATATTTTTATTTCATTTTTAGACTGCAGTGGGCGGCTACGGCCTAACACATTAGTGGGAAACACTAAGTATTTGATAACCACATTCAGCCAGTATTATATTTATATAATATTGGCTTATATAGGCTCTTTGATTTTGGATTTTTTTTTTGCTCCCTAATATCAGTATTGGCATGGCAACAAAAATCATAAATCAGTAAAGTAATCAAAAACTGCCAGGAAGAGACCACAGAAGTACAACGGGAGAGAAAAAGCCATACTGAAAAGTCTCATCAGTGGGAAAAAGGGTCAATTCTTTCTTGTTCCCCTTTTGTCCAGCAAACAAAAACTGTTAATAACAACAACATTTTCTGAGCAGTGTTACGCTCCCACCTGGTTAAACCTCTCTTCAGTCCTCTCCTGTTTCCTGTCATCACATATGCTGCAATTTAATGTGGTTTGATTTTGTGGCCCATTAATGGTAACATTACCTCCCTGGCAAACCTTAACTGCTGTGCTGTATTTTATTATCATGAGGCCATACTGACAAAATCAACATAAATTGTGCTTAATAACAATCAAGAGCTTTGTTGTGTCATTACAGAGAGTATTGAAGGGACAGAAAGTCTGTGGATTCCTAGTCCTAGTCCTAGTCCTAGCGTATTATTTTGGTGGCCAGTGTCTCTCTCTGAGCCTTCAAATCAATCATCAGTATTTCAGTTTAATCTTGGTTGAGCTGTAAAAAGTTCTGTGACTTCCAGGCCTTTAAATCTATAATATATTTAAAAAGTGAATTGATCGGCCCAGTGTCGTCAAGAGACATGGCCGTGTAGAGTTGAGATTCTTCAGCATAGCTGTGGAGAAAGATGCCTCCTGAAAACATTACCAAGAGGTTACATTATATTTGCTTGTTTCTGTCTGCCACTGTGCATCATTAAAAGTATTCAGTGTTTATTTTTATGAGTGCTGATGACTTCTTTTGACAGTTGTGATTTTTGGATCGGCACCTAGTTCACTTTGAAGAATTTTTGAGCGAGGACACCGCTGTTTTGTCTGACCTGATAGATAAATAAAATTATAACAAAAAAATCAAAACTAAGATGTAATCTTAATTATATAATATATTACTGGATTGCTTGCTTTTTTCAAACCAAATACTATAATATAACAAAAATAATTAATTTTTGCTTTGGAGCAGAACATCAACCCGAATATTAAGAACAAGAGGGGTTTCCTCTTCTGAAATTTGTGTTCTGGTATTAAGCCTTACCCAAGCTCCAGTCACAGCCTCAATATTTGAGCAAGAGTGTGACTGCACCATGTTAATCTCTTTAAACAAACTCAAGTTGACTCAAGCTTAGTGTTCAGGTGGAGCTGCAGCTGTGTTCACAGGCAAGATACAGAATTTCATCTGGTTACAAAAAACAAGGGACTTCCATGCCCTGATGGTGTTGGGCATGACAGCCTATTGTGCATCTGACAAACATCCAAAAGTTATATTTTTAAGAATTCAGTCTTGGTTGAGTTGGCTTAGTGTGAGTTTATGTATTAAATACATGTTGTAAGTACTCTAGGATTGTGTTTTTTATTATATTAATCGTTGTAAATGTGCGTGGAATAGTTGTTGATAGTTTAGTTTGTAAAATTTATAATAAATGATTGATGTATAGTAAGAAGAAGGGGTAGAAGTTCATAAGTGTAAACTTCTTTCTACTCCTGTTCGAGTGTGTCTGCGGACGCTTTGTTGGTTTACGTTATTTGTTTATCGTCTTTAATTTTGTTTGCCCGAAATAAATAAGTCATGCATTCATCATTACTGCTGTAGTTTGGTTTAGTACTTCATTACAAGAATACACAAGTTATGTTGCTACTCTGCTAAAAATACGAGAGAAGACCAACTGGTGTGTCTGTTTAGATTGCAGGCAAACAAAAGCTTATCTTCTGTTACAACAAAAACAACAAAAAAAAACCTTTTGTCTTGTGTTGTAGAGCCACTTTTGATGGAGGATTGTTGTCAGCACTAACAACAATGACAACTGCACTTCCCAGTATGCATTTAACTGAGCCTGCTTCACAGTAAAGTTCACCATTCCTTTTGCCAGTCGTGTGCCAGCAGCAGTAAGAACTGTTCAGTAAGTGGTTCAGTAAACCAGGAGGTTAACAATGAGAGAAAATTAATGGTCCAATGTGTAGTAATCAGGGGGATCTAATATTTTATTGTAGTAGAAAATGTATATAGTGCTCATAACAAGTTTTTCGTTAGTGTGTAACTACCTGAAAATTAGAATCTGCCTTTTATATTTTCAGAGGGTCCTCCTCCATGGAGTCCCCCATTTGCGTTGCCATGTTTTAACAGTAGCCCATCATAGACAAAACAAATACTGGTTCTAGAGAGGGCCTGAAGCATTTTTGGTGAATTTCGCAGCCTCAGTAGGTACTCCTGTTCAGATGGAAATGGTGAAAGGGATATTTAGACTGGTGCAACTTCATCTCTATATGCCACTAAAATCATACACACTGGACCTTTATGTAGCAGTGAAATACATATTGTATCTCAGAAAGGCTTCTTTGTCATAAGATATTCAGAATCTTAAATGAGCAGACTCCACCACAAATGATGAAAATCACTATTCAGAGAGGTAGTTATGGAATGTAAATTAATTTAAAACCTATTACTGGAAAAACGACAACCATAAATAATATCAAAAACAATATTTAAGATGTCACAGTCAGCAAAACAGATGTAAAGAACAAAAATACCTAGCTGTTTCTTATCATTAGCAGAGATTGCCCCTGTCGTCTTCAAATGTTGTTGTTAGAATTCCACCATGTTGGGACCCTGGTTGCTCAGTTGGTACAGCAGGTGCCACATCCACAGAGGTCGTGTCCTCACTGCAGCGGCCCTGTTGCATGTCATTCCCTCTCTCTCTCTCTCTCTCCCCCATTTTCTGTCGATTTCTCCAGCTGTCAGTGAAGGCACACCAAAAAGATTCAACCATGCGTATACTTCGGTAGATCTCAGACTGCGTTTTTAAACCCCATTTACTGCCATTCATGTTGAAACAAGGCATAGACACATTATAGAACACGTGAAAGTTGCTAGGTATAGGTAATTCACCCTTCTGAAGACAACGTTATTTGATCAAAATTGCTAGGTGAAGGAGAGAGAGGGGAGCTGGAGTCATGGAGATGAAAGTTATTAAGTCTAGAAAAATAGTTCCTTACAAGTGCTGCCTTCCCTGCTTGAATATTGAGGTGAAGAAGGATTTTTACTCAGACATTCTTCTCACTTATTTGTCACACATTTTCAGGTGCATTCTGTAATGTTTTTTGAATATGGACAAAATGTACATAAACATGATATCTGATAGAAAAAGCTATCTTAGGAAAATGGAAAATGTACGGAGGACAAAGGACAATGTATGGTCCTTTTGTGTGAGCAAAAACATTTCAATTTAAAGTTCTCTTACTTCAGTTTGTTTTACCGATTATTAACACATGCTTGAACTTTATTAGGTGACCAAGATGCTGGCTGTGGTGGTGATCCTCTTCGCCTTGCTTTGGATGCCCTACCGGACGTTAGTGGTGGTCAACTCCTTCCTGGACAAGGCCTACCTCGACACCTGGTTCCTGCTCTTCTGCCGTCTCTGCATCTACCTAAACAGCGCCATCAACCCGGTCATCTACAACGCCATGTCCCAAAAGTTCCGCGCTGCTTTCAAGAAGTTGTGCCACTGCGGGCCTCAGCGTATGGAGAAACCGGCTTCCTACAGTGTGGCGCTAACCTACAGTGTCATCAAGGAGACGTCCAATGGAGAAAGTCCTGACCACTTTGCTACAGAAATGGACGAGGATCTAAACATGCCGACGGATCAGTACAGACCCACTCGAATCCTTCCAAGTGCGAAAAAGATACCGTTCGAAGACCCTCCCATGAGTGAAGTCAAAGCCTGACAAAAGTTACATTTTCCACTCCAGAAAGATTCTGACAGCAGCTGCGGTATGGATTCAGTCACCCATGAGACTTCTTAAGGAAGTTTTTATTAAAAGTGCAGTGATTTTCTCCATTTTATTTCTCCAGGGTATTTTCTCCTTGAAATGTTTCTTTTATTTTCCAAGACCATTTGCTAAAAGCCAGACTGGATGTAGTGAAATGAGTTTACATAAAGACAGAAGTCTTTTAGAATTCTGTCCAAACCAAATGAAGGCAGCTTTCATGAGTCCTTCAAAATACAGTTTAATGCTACATCGACCCAGCAGTGACTATTTAGCTCTGCAGTAAAAGCCCCTGCTCCAACTTGTCTGAAAATAAAAGGAAGTAGTTATTAACGCAGTATGGGATGCATTTTGTCTTTTTGATAAAATGCAGAGACACGTCTGAATAAACATTAACTCTTAAGTGTTACAGGAAGAAAGGGCATGACAGCAGCTAATGTCATCATGTTCCATCCACATTTAATTATCATATAAATTTCCTGTTTTTGTGCAGAAGATTTCCCAGTGGGATGCAGAGTCTAGAAATATTACCAAGAATTGTGCAAAATACATACAGTATCTCTATAGATTAATAATTTATAGACAAATCATAAACCATGTCAGTGTATCTTGAATCATGAAAACAGCCATGGAGGTTCTCACTCCATCAGTGAAAATAATCATGTAACAGTTTGTTGTGGGGGTATTTTGCTATCTCTCTGAGCCGTTGGGTCTAATTACAAGTAAATGCAAGTGCAAGCACTCTGCATGCACTATAAATGGTGATGCTTCAGGTTTAACTTATTTTCTGTTTTTTCCTATCTTCTTTGATACATATTTTTAACTTTGTTGACAGTTTACCTCTACCACAGTATCTGTTTTGTTCTAGACTTTAAGTTAAGTGAGCCTTCCCCTGTTAAGAGATTATCTTAACTTTGTGGCCAAATAGCTAAAACTTACCTTCACATATCCATAATACCGTGCCAATATTATATTGTTGAGAGTGCAAACAAATGTGACACACACAAGGATATGCTGTTTTTTAGGTTAGACTTTGCTTCACAATCGTCAACCAGCTGGCAAATATTTCAAAGTAATTGTTCGATTTTAATCCGTGTTTTGGTGAACATGGTTTCTGTGTGACTGGATCTGTTCTCGAATAAACTTAAGTCCACTGTTCTCTTCTCTTAGAATACTTATTTTCATGGCACCGGTATTCAAAAATTGCATATTTGAAGCTCCCAGTTTAATCTCTAAATGATCGATGTTTCTTGCAGGTCCCTGCACTACACCACTTTACCGTGGTTATGCACTAGCACCTTCAGTAATAGAAATATATCACAGTAATACCCTACATGACTTCTAAAGCTTTTGCTCCTGTTTGCACCTCCAACAACATGGCGGAGAGGTCACCGATTGCAAATACCCATGTGTATGTAAATGTTTAAGTACAAGTAAAGTTATATAAGTATAACAATATGAAGTTAAAGTAATACCACCAATCTTAAGTGTTTTATCACACAAAGCAAGTATTCAACTTTCTCAAAATAACTTTTTAACTTTGGTATGCAAAACAATAGTATATAAACTCAGCTAAGTCAAGCAACCCCACTGTGCCTATCTTGAGAGGGAGGGTGCCACTTTCTTAAAGATGTTACCATTTTATCACCTTACTGTTCTAGTCTAAATAATGATCCCTTGCTTTGACAGTTTAGGGCTTGACTTGTCTATCTTACAGGTAGTTTGTGGGTTGACAATTGTTTGACCTCTGTGTTCAATGAAAAGACGAGTCCTGTTCGTTCGCACCCCCACCAAAAGAAATGTGACTCTCAGTAACTCTGAAATTCTCTCATACACTTGTGTCATATATTAGCTATATTAGGTCCCTAGCACTAACATCAGGTGGGAAAGGCTAACTTTGGTTTTATTTAGACATTTAATGCCACAAGTGGGGTTGTCATGTCATGACTGATGATCTTGATATCGTACTTTCATGAACAAATCCCGCATTGTCTAGCAAATGTACTTGCACTCTCATCAGGAATCCTTTGTTCCTGACATCATGATAATTCTCTAAGCATTGCGTCACAGTTCTGGTAACACCAGAAGATGATGCTCTCCACCTACACCTGCCTCACGTCAGTGAGCTTCGGTAAATGACTGCTGCTCCTGTAGATGATCTGCTCGTTTGCTTTGTGCAGGAAAGCTGACCTCTGTGACTGATTGTCTCCACCATCTAAATAGCAATGCACCCTGTTCAAGCACACCTGGCTTTTAATGGAAATGAGAGACAACACACTGATTGGTTTCATCCATGTTACCCCCAAAACACACCGATGATTAATTAAGGGAGGCTTTGCCGCTCACTTTGCACCCAGATCATTTGCAGTCTTAATAGCTCAGTAGACTTGAACACACCCCAACTAACGAGTGCTGTGTGCTTTAGACTATGTGCCACAGATCTTTAAAATAGATTGTCAAAAGCAGTGTGTTTACAGTGTATCAAGGTCTTAAATTCTTTTCAAGGTATTTTTTTATCTTTTATCAAGCCATAGCATACAGTAGTGCGTCGGTTCTCAGTGGTGCCCAAGTTTGTTCATGTACCTCCCCACCAGAAACCGTGCAATTCAACTGAATCCAAAGGCACAACAGCGTGACGTTTTAATCTCCCTGCTCGGGAGAAAGCACAGATATGGAATTACATGACCTTCTGAAAAGGTCCGTGTCCAAAAAAACAGGATACACATTACACTCACTTAAGCCTGTTGTGTCAATTTAAAACTCAAGTGATTTCTGCAAGGAATTTAGTCTCAACAGTGACAGACACACCAAAGCCTTATATTGCTTTGGTCACTGTATGGAAGGCCACTGATGGAGGGGTGTGAAGGTCAGTTTATAATAATGAGGGAGAAAAGTGCCGCTGTAATGTGCAGACAGAGATGCTGCTTGTCAAAGGGTCAGATAACTGTCGTGGCAGTAACTCACTGATATTGGCTGAGACTGCAGAGTGCTGCGCTTTTCTGTGATTTATCTTCTCAGCAGAAGCCACAGAGCATGATGGAATGTGTAAATAGATTGCAACAAAGTGCCATACTGGAGCTGGTGCAATCCAAAGTATGTATATAGCTCACCCTGCTATTAAAAGAAAAAAATCCCACTGTTTATCAGAACTATGTATATGTATAAATTGAAGAGCACTCAGAGGGAATGAACACCGAGTGAACTAAGTGAAAGGGACCCGCTTCGTGCTGAGCAGCAGGCTTTTTGCCTATACTGTAAAGTTGCTTGAAATTAACTGTGCAGTGCTATGTGAAATTAATTACGGTATTGTGTTTTCAAATAGTGCAAATTTAAAAGAATAGCCTTTTCGATCTGTCATTCCATCAATGTGTTTTCTATCTTTTAAAACCAGTCAGTGGAAGCTGATAAGCTCCAAAATGGAAAAGATGAGAAAATAAAAAAGATTTTTTTTTTAAAAAAAAGGTCTAAAGTCTAGTGTTAAGTGTAAAGTACCTCAAATGCGTGCACTTCTATTAATTTGCCCCTTTGTTATATAAACACACTGCGTTTGTGGGAAAATACAAAACAGTTGTGAAGATGTTTTCTGTTTTGCTGTTTCGCAGTTTGTAGCATGAATTCAAGCTTTTGTGATGTGAACACAAAAAGATGACAAAATTTGATACCATCTGTGGTGACACTTCGTGCGTATTTCTGTCTCAATGTACCTTTTTTCTGCTCTTGCTGTTTGATGGATTGTTTTGTATTTTGTATGGTTCTTTGTCTATAATAAACAGAGACGATAATTGCAGCGCCTTGTGGAGGGTGCATCATTACCACATTTAAAGTCTTGTAAGATTATGTCTTTTTTCCTCCAATTGCCTGCACCTTCATCTGCACTGATCTATTACCAGCGGCCATTGAAGAAACTACCTCATCCAAGACTGCCGTGAATCAGACACAGATAGGTTCTGTATGAGCTACAACCACCCCAATGACATCAATCAGAGGGGTGATGGCTTCATCTGAAGCATGCGGTGGCCTGCTCCAACAATCTCTGACAATCCATCTCACTGTAGCTATCAGAGGCCAACTGTGCTCCTACACAAACAATTTGATACCCCCGCACAATTTATTTTCAGCTGCTGTAATGTCATCTAAGTCCCTCAGTTTGGTTAAGTAATAATGCAAACACTAGAGTATATATAACAGTAATTACCCGTGCAATGTTATGGAGCTGGAAAGTGCTTAATGTACTGAGCGAATCCTTGTACACAGAGGCACTAATTGATGAGAGCTGTAACGTTTCATCGGCTGTGAGCACCATCCATAAATTTTAATTTATGCCCCACATTTTTTTTTTTTTTTTTTTAGGCAAAAGCCTGTTAATGCCTCAAACAACACACAATTGTAACTAACATGTGTTATTGATATGAAAGTTGTATTTCATACTCATAACAGGTTACACTGTGTATATTCCCATGGACATAAACAACACTTGGTACATTCAAATACAGTTGTTGCACTGCAAGTGCCATTTATAAAAAGTAAACAAATGATTTTGAAAGACTTTTTTTTTTTTTTTTTAATTATGTTTCACAAAGATTGATTTTCGCAATGAGGTTGCTTTTGTAATGCCGCTATAGAATGTTATCACACATACATTTGAGGCTCCCAGTTACACAAGGTAGTAATATGATCTGCACACATCATTGAAAGGAAGACATCTACAAGAAGAAGAAGAAGAAGAATCTGACACAGTTACCATCTCTCAAAATAGCATATTCTATAGTATCTCCTATCTACCTCACACGTATCAGAATGAAAGGAAATGTTTTGTTTCATATTTGTAGAGTTCAACAGTGATACCTCTTGTACACAACCTCTAATTTAAAGATCCACTACACGTGGTTTGTGTAGCATGGAAATATGAATGGTCTGTTAGAGTAAAGGCTGAGCAAAACTTTCCAGTGGAGAAAATATTATGTGCAAAATGTGGACAGTGTTTATTGTGTGTGTCTAATTCAGGGGTTGCTTAAACAGAAGGTTATACTTTCCTTGATTAGATAAAACCACTCTGAGGCACCAGTCACACAGTTTTTGTTCAGTTTTCAAAAGATCCCTACACTACATTTGGAAAAATCTATCCCATTATCCTGCAATAGGTGGTAATTTCAGTAAAGGTTTACTGGCCAGAAGTGCCACATGGATTTGGAAGAGTGAGAGATACAAACGAGTGAAAATGAGACATTGAGCAGGGCTGAAGTGTCTGCAGGATGAGACACCAGAAGAAAAGCCTCAGCAGTGGGCAGCTGCACCAGTGAAATGGCTCTGGCTCTTTACCTTATTTATTTGCCTGCCTCTGCCTTCCAGCCCCTATTATGTTTGGAGTGTTGTACATGTTTATGTTCATTTTAGCAATGTGGAACAAAGTGGGAAGTGATTGTTCTGCTATCAGCCATGCCATCAGATTTGCATAGGAAAAGAATTTCGCTCTCATGGACACTTACAAGTCCAACACTGCTGTTCCACAATAAAAAAGTGATTCCTATTCCCTTTCTACAGTTAATTGTAATGCTTGGAGATTTATTCAGCTATTCTATATGTGCAAAGTCTTGAAGTTTAAGAAATGACCCCAGTTTAATTAGTTTTTTAGCACATCTGTGATGTACCATTTCTATGGTGCAAGGAGCAAACATTTTTCAAACTTGTTTTTTCACATTATACACCTGTAAAATCTCGCTGTCAACCACATCAGATCATGTTGTGCATACATATGAAGAGAGTTGAGAAGGCTAGAATCTGACATTTCCTCCAAACTCAGTTTGTCAATATTAATCTCTCTGAAACACCAAAAGCATTCATCAACACAATCCTGGCCACTTTAGGAATACATGTTGCTTTGAAATAGCTGTTTTATGTAATGTTGTCTGCTGAGGCGTGCAGGCTCTGCAAGAAACACTCAACAAAACTCCCTCTATGAGAGAAAACATCTACGCTTGACTTCCTTCAGTCTTGCACCAGCACACAATCGTTACCTTAGAATGAGCTATTGAGCCCCTGCATGCAGGTGTAAAGACACAGGAAACAGCCACACTGATCAGTATTCTGAACGTGTTGCCTGTTCATGATCACGTCTGTCCTGCGATCTTTCACTCCGGGGATGCTTCAGTCCTCCTACACTACTGAACCTAAAATTGTCAATCACAATGAATTAAGGGTATTGTTCTGAGCAGCCACAACTCAATAAAAACACAAGTTTTTAACAGTATTGCCAATGCTGGGGGAAAATATGCCAGTTAACCTTCAGCCTACTCATTTCTTTTACCTACAGCTTCTAAAGATGAATAATCTGAATTTGTTTCTTTGCTACCAATGTTGTGTGCCATGTGATCTGTCTAGTGTTTTTTCTGTGTTCCCTGTGTTCCTCCCCTATTCTGTGTGTGTGTGTGTGTGTGTTGTTGGGCGTGTCTTCCGGCTGATTCAGCTACACACCTGTGACTCATCACTATCTGCATTTAACAATGGTCAACTCATTCACAAGTTGCTATATTGTTGCAGTTTACTCCATGGTAGCAACTCTTTTGGCTGCATTCACAACATTAAGCTGCATTTCGACTGAGCAGTACGGTCAGACTGCAGTTCTGAACCGTACAG
>JAPZDX010000024.1:19076882-19088124 GCA_029783625.1 Naso annulatus
AGTAATTATCGAATGTTTTAACTTGTAAATTTAAGTTAAATAGTGACATAAAACAGAACAAGAAGCGTGATAAACACGCGAATAAACTTGGCGGCGCCAGCTTGACTTTGTAGTGACTTCGGTAAAGTGTGGTATTTTCTCCTTTTTTAGGTTGAAAACAATGAGTAAAGAGACAAGAATGAGGGCAACAATAAACCAGAAGCTGACAGAGATGGGAGAACGAGAGAGGTGAGAGAAGCCTGACGTCACTAAAACTTTACAGCTAAAGACGTTTTTCTGTAACGTTCATTTTTAATTTTGCACAAATGAAGCTATACTGTATAGATACAGCGTTTACTGTTCCAGTTTGGCTATATAAAGTCGGACTACATATAGCTTCTCCTTATGGCAGTGTCTTAAGTTAATGGCTCTTAAGTTTTAAGAGGTTGCCAGCTGTTGTAAGGCAGGATCATGGGAGGGAGTGGCTTGGCATATTCTGTATATGGAACATGAAGACATGCATATGGAACAGAAAATGTCACTTATCAGGATTAAAATAATATATATTTTTTAATCCTGAGGAAAAGGTTCCCAGTTGATAAGACAGAAACATGTCTGATATACTTACACGTGTTTGCATCTTGTTGGCAGACTGAAGGAGTTACTGAGGGCGAAGCTCACTGAGTGTGGATGGAAGGACCAGATGAAAGCTCACTGCAAAGGTACCAAGAGAAGTACTGTTGTTAAAAAATAAACTGTATGGCAAATACAGTCATTGATTTGCTGCGGACTGACTGACTGGCAAAGAACTGAAATGCCACCATCAACCTTCTGAATGCAGAGCAGAGATAATGGATTGAAAAACAAATTAATATTTTATGCATTTAAGACTGATCATATTCCAAATAGATATGTTTTACAACAGTATTTACAAATCGCAATAATGGACACAAACCTTTCACAGCTTCAGAAAATATTACTGACTTAACCTAATTAACAAATATATTAATAGACCTGTCAATTGATAGGACAAATCACTTTATTATGATATGTAGCAGGTTCTAATTTTCTCCTGTTTTCATTTTTATTGTGAGGTTATACTTTAGTTTACATTTGGATCCCAAATTTAAATCAGTAATATGTTGTGTTCTGCACATAAATCTTGGTGTGATAGAGCAAAACAAAAATAAAGATCACTGAAACACTCTAAAAAGAAAAACAGGTATATTTTGAGATCAGTCTTTTTAACAGCAGACATTTATACTCACAATAGAGGGTAAAGAAAAGGTGTTTTGAACAGTGGCTCTGTTTTATTCCATTTCTCCTGTGAGTCGAGACAGTGACAGTGAGTCAGCATGCACAATGCCGGGAGCAGAATATCAAAATATTTTCTGAGCAAAAAGCTGACAGTGCAGTCTGTCCAAAAATGTAGACTGTTGTTAAATCAAGAACAAAACTGACGTGTAGTTTCTCACTTTGTTTTGCCATTGAGTGAGTGTACACTAAAATTCATAAAAATAAAGAAATGAAAAAGAACAAATGCAATTTAGGACATAAAAAAGTACAAATGTATTTGACTGTTTGCCTTAAAGTGCAGAGATTTTGCTGTTGAAATCTTACTTTGCGTCACAGGTTGTTAGGGACTAGCGTTTATGGTGAGTGATTTTTAAACATTGTTAAAATACCATCAACTTCTCTTACTTTTTTCTGTAGAGGTGATCAAAGAAAAGGGCTTGGAGCACGTCACTGTGGAGGACCTGGTGGTGGAGATCACTCCAAAAGGAAGAGGTATCTTAACTTTCGTTTTTTGCAGAAGTAATGGCACAACACATGCAAAACAAAACACTCTCATTTCAAACACTCTGATTTCTAAAAAGCCACTTTAAAGGAGTGAGTGTTTAACGCATGTTAGTGATATTCTTGCATCACATTTTGTTCAGTTAACAGTTCAGTTTGCATCCTTTCATCATAGAGCACACAGCTGTAAGTTATTTCAGTGACAGAAGGCTCAGTAGGAGGCTTTGCAGTCTAACCTGACTAATATATCAGTTTGCTGGTATAACGGCAATATTGGCCTATTGCATATGTATCGGTATCGGCATGTATCTTCTCTGATATGCACCGATATTAGAACTGTTTTTTAAGGCCAGAAAAAATGCTTGGACAAGTCATTTAAAATGGTGCAACTATATAGTTTGTCCAGCAGAGGGCGTTCTGTCTTTTAAAAACTAATATGTAAAGAGTTTTCTGTTCAGTGCACTAATGTTTGGAATATAAGCCCAATCCCAATGTCCCCTCTAAAGCCTTATGCCCTGAGCCCTCACAGACTTTGCTGACATCACTTCCTGAGTGTTTGAGTGAGAGAGGCTGAGAGGGCTCAAAATGGTATAAATAGGAATGTGACGGCACTTAGCAACATTTCACGTAACCTTGATGACGCTGAAACATTTCATACCATCGAGGGTTTTTTACATAGCTTATGTGCGGACGTAAGGTGATCTAAAATTAACAGCAATAAATCAAGAAAGGCCTGCATCACTTTGTTATTGTGAAGCATTTATTACCTTACTTTACATTTGTGATTGGTAATTAGTGACTGTATTGGAATAACCTACTTGCAGTGACCCTCCCAACCCTGTTAAATACTCAATCAAATCCTTGAATAGAAACATTTTTGTCTATTAAAATCTGCCTCATGTTCTGTTCTCAGCGGAATGAATCTCGGTGTTTGTTTTTCACTCACTGTGTGTTTAAAAAAATGAGCAACGTTGTTTGAGTCGTTGTTGGAATTTGCTGGTAGCCTAAGCTGTGTTTTACTTATGCATGGCCGAAGCCCTCTCTTTCTTCTGGGGTTGTTTGATTCTTACAGAGACATCTTTTTTAATAGCATGCGCATTTTCTTTTTTTACATGTAGGCCCACGTTTTATAAATTGCATGCACGTTTTAATAAAACGGGTGTGCAAAATATGCATAAAACGCTCGTGCAATGTTTAAAATATGCGTTCAAATTTATAAAACGTGGGTGTGAAAAAGATATCGCGAGTGCGTTTAAAAAGAGTAAACACATCCTTGTCACCTCCCACGCTCTGCAGATTCTCTTCGTTTACTCTTTTTTTCTTTACATTGCTTTCTGGCTTGCCCTCTGGTAACCCTGTTTTTACCTGCCTTCGCTATGAACTGTGGGTAATTCACTTAGGCAAAGTCTGCCGAGATGCAGACTTGCGGAAAGTGGTCAGAAAGGGCTCAAGATGAACCCACAGTCACTTCATGCTTTGTCATCGGGACAGCCCTAAACCCTCATGGAGTTACTGGGAACGTGCCTCAAAGTCTGTGATTCTGTGAGGGTGGAGATTGGGATTGGGCCTTAGTCTGTTAAAATGTAAGATTTCCTGCCTCCATTACATATCTTTGTCACAAGAACTTGCTAACCACATTCAGACGTTGTTATACACTGACTGATGTATCGGATACCAGAATTTTCTTGGCCTTGTCGGCATTTGCCCTAAAAATGAGTCGAGCTCTAGTGCAGCCACATCATGCTGTGCCGTCAGTACTGGGCGTGGGTGTTAGCACATACTCAAACACTTTTCAGCACCACTTGCACTCAGCTGTATCTGTGTGAAAGAAAAAATTACAGTCATGCGTTTCTCTCTTGCAGCCTTGGTGCCAGACAGCGTCAAGAAGGAGCTCCTTCAGAGAATAAGAGCCTTTTTAGCTCAGCATGCCACCTAATTTTAACATTGTCTTGGATCAAATCCTGTGCTATAATGACACATAATGTTTTAAATGAATTAGTTTACTCAAATTGTAAAGGTTCTCCCTAATTACCTTGAGTTTTAAGTGACACACAGGCACACACATGCATGTTTTTACTAATTCTGTTACTACAGTTATCACCTGCAGTATATGTAAATGCACCTCCCCTGCACTTTTGTTTTTTCTCTCTGTATGAGATATGCTTTTCAAATAAAGTGTTTGATTTATTGGATTTGAGTGGACAATAATCATTCTCAAGACTGTATAAACAATAACTATAATATTTCTGAATAGAAACTTTTACTGCCCTGACTCGATTCTTTCCATAAAAACATTTGTAGCATTTCCGAGATTCAAGAAAAGTTTATTGTCATTTTTGCAGTGCAAAAGTAAAAATTCTGATTTAGCTTGTCGCTGCTGCTACACAGGATGGTGTAGTTGAGTTGTAGAGAAACTAATTTAAATCTTTCACAGCCTGGGTGAAGAAGCTACTCCGTAGTCTGGTGGCACAGCAGTGGATACTTCTGTGTCTTCTTCCAGATGGCAGCAGTGTGAACAGACTGCGGCTGGGATGGGTGTGTTGTTCTTTCATATGCTGTGTGCTTTGTGCAGACAACTCATCTCACCGTCAACGCTGATGCTCTGTACATGGGTACCAATGATGTTCTGGAAAGTTTTTTTTTAATCGCCCTGCAGAGCCTTCCTGTCCTGGGCTGTGCACAAACCATGCCGGATTGTGAAGTTTCCAGTCAGTATGCCTTCTATAGCTCCTCTGTAGAAACTGATCAGAGTTTGGCTCTGAAATTTAGCCCTCTTGAGTTTCTTCAAACCTTTTCTATGCTTTTTGGCCAGACTGAAAGGAAAGGCCCTAGGAACGTGTCACGGCTTACTGACAGACTGGCTGACTCCCTATTGTTAAAACGCGCATGCGTGAGTGAAGTAGCGGAGCAAGTCACTCCAGAAAGGAGGGTGGCACTAGCGAGCTTGATGCCAAACGCTGTGAAACAAGAACAAGCAGTGATTTCATTTACACTTGAAAAATAGTTCCAAACTAGCTCAGTGTTTGCAACAAGAAGGGGAGTACACGCAGGTGAGGTTACTTAAAACAATAGAAGTGTATTAAAACAAAGGTAACAACCAAAAAACAAGTGTATTAGGTTCTGATAAAAATAGGCAAGCGCCACCCAAAGTCAAAAGTGAAGAATGATATGAAGGACTCTGGTGCTCTCAAGAACATGGGACAGAGATCAACTTAAACACTGAGTGACTGTCCAGGTTATTTGTAGACAAAATCCATAGTGAGAAAAGGAAGTCAGAAACGTCTAAGGCACTCTGAGGTAAGTTAGAATAGAAATCCTTTATTTGACAGGGATGTGTCTGTGCATTTTGTGTCATGTCACGAGGTTTGTCACATGACACCCCAATTGAATTCAAACACCTGTTTTCACACCTGATGCAGACTCTGTTGAGTTGAAATGCGTAGACATATCCCTGTCAAATAGTGCGAATACAGAATAAAAACGTTTGGGAAAATGAAATGTGGGAGGAAAAGGGAAAATAATACATAAATGACTACATTAAAAAAAAAAATCAAATATAATAGGAAATTAAATATATAGGGGCAATTATATGTAAAGTGAAAATAATGTCATTTTAAAACAAAAATAAATAAAAAATGTATTTATTTATTTTTGATTTTGGCAGTTTCAGTCCTCACATATGTCTTTCTACGGTTGTGAAAATGTATTTTAATTAAGACAGAATGATCACCAGTAGCAAGAGTGTCATAATGACTTTTGTTCCCCTCAATATTCTCTCTTCACTTGCACTGTGGACTTTGAGCAGTGCAGTTTGAAAAAAGCAAAATATGTTTCTACGGGGTACAGTATGTTATCAAATGATCCCTGTTTTTGTTTTTTTTCCCTACTGCACTTCACATCAGCTCCCACCTTTTGCCCAGGTATGATCACAGCATGCATCATTACACCTTGTCCTCTGATAATGGTACCAAAACAAAACTGTGACAAATGAGAGAATAAACCAAATTTGCCATCAGGAAAGAAATAGTTATTTACCATAGTAGCATTAATTGCACTATCAGCGGGAATTGTGAAAAAAAAAAACATTGATTAAATGAACTGTAGGCCAAAAATGACAAGTATTGGGTTGTTTTTGCAAACCACAATATCAAAGTTCTTAACATAAGAGGAGAGTGGGATGGCAAAAGGTGATCATGAAGACATAAACAGCAGTGAGTCAGGGAGGGAGGCTTGCACCAGGGGACAAATAGCCTTCACTGAAAATGTTTGTCAGATGATTTACTGTCCTCAGAGTGCCCCAAGTGCACACAAGCGTTCCAGTGATGAGAAAGAAAAAGTTAGGCTGGAAGCTCTCCACAATATCCTGATTGTCCAAATAAACCATTTTCTTCTTTTGATGTTGTCATGCAACTTCATGACCTTCCCATCAGCTCAATAAAACCAGGACTATTACAGGAATGTCTGGTCCTGAAGCAGCCTTTGTTTCACGTTTTTCCATCCACATGCTGAACCACATCATTTTGTTTTTGTTGAAAGATCTCCATAGTCACACACGCACAATGCCTAATTGGTTATAGATTACATTTGGAGAGGCCATGAACCTGAAACAGCGCACTGCTCGGCACGAGTAGCACATTAGTGGGTAGTGAGTGAGTCCGTGCTGGTCACCCACCCAAGAAAGAGAGTGTGTTTTCTTAGCCGAAGGACCTGCTGTGACATCAGCCCAGGTGACAACATGCTGATATACAGTTCTGTTGTGGAGGCCAAATGTAACGCACCCCTCCAGCCCAACACACGCGCTCCTTTAATGGCCTACATCAATCCCCATGTTATCAGCAGATCTCTCTGGGCCCCCACATATAAAGGGGGTCTTGCGCACCGCAATGCACCACAGACCGGCACTGGATAGAATTACCAGTGATGCAATTTATTATCATACAGATTTCTATTTACTTTCTCACTCTCTGTTCTCAGCTTTTCTCCGTCACTCAGGACCTGCACAGCTCTGCCGACGAGCTGTACAGTAACCAGACGACTCTGCACATCATAAAAAAAAAAAAATAGAAAAGAGGAATTGTCCAAAAAGAAAAAGAAATGACTCTACTATTCATTGGCACAGGATTGGACATCTTGGATGTGGCAGGCAGGAGATTTAGGTGAACCTAAAAGACCTGTTTTGGTGATTACAGCAGCAGCTGATGGCGAGGAAGCACACACTTTGTAGCATCCTGCGAGGCAGCCTCTGAGTGAACCAACATAAGTCAAGCGACAACAAAGGGCGGGAGCGCCCTCATTCCACTAAAGTCAACATCAAGCTGCGTCTGAGCAGTACTTAATGACATTTAAAGAGAAAAGACAAACATGTGATGAATGTCCCCATGTGCTTTTTGTGTGCGCGAAGGTGAGTGTGTGCAGATATGTTCATTACCCCCTGGAATCAGATCATTTCAGCATGATAGCAGCTGTGTCAATAATCAGCGGAGCCAAAAGTTTGGTCCTGTATGCTGAGTCCCGTAGGTGCTCTGCAGCCCCATCTTTAGTGAAACTGGCAACATCCAAAGACCAAAAACACCTCAGTTACTGTATAAACAGCTGAAGAAAAGGCAGCACAGGCTGGAAACAGATGGCAAGGGATTGTTCATATTATAAACAAATGTTGGGAAATAACGATGTTGTAGCACATTGCCTTATTTGGCTTAACAGTGCACCTGCTTCAGGGGGTAAAGGTTGAAAGGTCTATAATATACTGCATCTCAAGTCCAGGTCATGAGACAGAAAAAGATAAATCTGTCCATGTTCACAACAGTATTTCTGACATTTCTGATTCATAGGACACTGCTATGGGCCGCTGTGTCTCATATAAATTTTCCTATCTTTCATAATGGAAAGGGCAAAGACATTGCATAAGCAGACAAAGGGTCAAAGAGGGTGTTTCAAAGCGAAGAAGGAGGCCATGTGCTCCTACAAATTCCCAAGACCTGGTGTGCAGTTGGCCCTCTTTACTGTCAACATGTGTGAATGCCATGCTCGATAAATTTCTCTTTGAATTCCCTTTCCAGAATTTATGAGACGTGCAACATGGGGTTGCAACTCTTTTGAAGCCTACACATTTGCAGCGCTCGATGCCGTTTACTTTTTCATTTTCAAGTCAGGAGGGAAAAAGAGCAGAAATGGGGAGAAGTTGGCATGTAGCATCCTGCAGCGTAAAGACTTTTAAATGTATTTACACTCTGTTGTGTCTGCTGGGATTTGTTTTCTACGCACTAATGAGGCTGAGGAGCAAGTTTCACTCTGTTATTCCTGGCATCAGTGCACTACTCACGGGCATACCACTCTCACCCCCCCCTCCCTCTCAGTAGCCCAGTGCAAATAATAAATAAGAGGAAATACATCATCCCTTTTTCGACCGAGAGCCGAGCCAAAAGCCAGCCTGCCAAAGTTAACACAAAGCAATCTTAGGTAATGATCAGCGAATGTGTATAAAGTTTCATAGAGCATGACTTCACATAATTCTTGTTTAGATCATGTTAGCTGGCTCAGTGTCAACTGTGATGCCGCTGCAGAAGAAATCATGCATTTACTCACACAAACACGCGCACAGACATGCAGAGTTTCTGGAGCTCGCTCGTATCATGCGTAAAAGCGGCACTTCTGTTTTATAAGTGCTCGTAATTGATTTGATACAGTGTAACATTATGGCAAGGATTAGCTACCAGTCATAAATTGTGGAATTTTAACAGAGGCTTTATGGCATTACATACTCTTACAGTATAACCGTTCACTCTGCAAAACTGTGTCAGATTTTCCATTCATTTACACACATCGGTGGCACGGATACAAAACATTTCATCATGGCTCAATTGATGAAAATGTTTTGCTCAACGTAAAAAAAAAAAAAAAAAAAAAACTTTCATTGAGCTGGTTTAGTGCTCTACCTACAGCACAGCCAGTGTGCAGATGGAGAGCCGGGGGGTCTCTATGCAACAACACAGAGGAAAGAAGCGAAACACAATCCAGACATTGTTTACCCTGTTTCTGATGTAAAGGCCACTTACTGTCGTGTCCAATGCCTAACCCTTAATTTGCTGCCCCAGCCTTTGAATTGTGTGCATATTTCTGTTTCCTGACACTACCTTTACTCTCTCTCCCTCTCCCTTTCCCTCTCCCTCTCTCTCTCTCTCTCTTTCTCGCTCGCTCTCTCATTCCTGGGAGCCCCAGCAGTTGATATTGCAACTGGATAGGCCATGTTTCCATGTAGGGGGCTCTTTTTAGGCCTGCTCTGATGATAGAAAACACAAGTGGGGAAGGGGAAAAGGAGTGCTGGGCGCACAGATCCACAGAGAGGCCCCGGCCCCGGCTCCAGCCCAGACAACGCTGCAGGGGATTAGAGCACACCCTGGCAGCAGAATGGTTTCACTTAAGAATTTCAGTAATCACTTTTAGGAGTGTAATATATAGCTGACCTTCGGCAGCGCCACACGACCCCCCGCTCCCCCAGCCATTTGATCAAAGGAAGCTGCAGTGGCTGTGCAAACAGGCGCTATCAGTGGACTCCAATGGATTTACTGCCTGCTTCTTCTCTCTTGTCTCCCCAGAGTCGTGTGCTGATACACACAGAAACCCAGTTTCATCTTACAGAACCTATTTTTTCTCCCAGTACTAATTTACGGGCCAGATCATGACTTGAGGGAACTTAAAGCAGGAGGGAGCGAGGGAGGAGGGGGAGGCTCGGGGGGCCTAAGGGAAGGGGAGAGAGTGGAGGTGGAAGCAGCTCGGGGGCCCTTATCCACTGCCTGCTGACTGGGCTGAGCAGAGCGGTTCTCATCATCATGGGAAAAGCCCAGTAGGTGCTCTCTTCTCAGCTGGAGCAGCCAAACACCGTGGCCTGTGCTCCACAACAATAACAGCAACCAGAGAAGGACAGAGGGCTGCCCAGTAGGGTTTATAAAGTGGCCTAAATCACAGGAGGCTTTGACAAAGAAGTCAGATGAGGGGATGGGGGTATCATAGCAACTATTAATAACCCAATACATACCGGTGTGAACACAGCTGAAGCGTCTCTAAGTTTCTGTAATGCTGTAATCCAATGTTTCCACATATCTAATTACAGTCATGCAAATGTTCACCGTGGATATACCAGCTCATACTCGCCCAAGGATGGCATTTCAATGGAAAATTTTATTGGTTTAAGTAAAATAACATTTCCTTTAATAATGAACAGGCAATTAGTGTGAGCATTCCTCAATGAGAAGCAGCAAACAATGTCAACATGTTGACCTTTATGCTGTTATTGGGAAATATCTTTCAGCTGGTCGAATCCACGGTAATTTGTAATTTGTGACTCACATGCTGTGGTCAAATTTCATGCTCTTGTTAAAGTGTTTCCTGTTTGTTTTGTCTTTGTTTACTTTAAAAATGACAACACGAATTCCGGTAAAGGCTGCAGGTAATTGTGGTTTGCAGAGCAGGAAGTCCCGCTTGTCACCAGTTGAGGGCGTCACAGCACTGATGACAGAGGAGAATCTATAGGCTGAGTAACAGGAGATACACTGTGTCATTCAAACTGCAGAGATCTGATACCACATTTATACAATTTTTCCTCACAAGATTGACAATATGTTTATGAGAAATATTTTGATTCACTCATATTATTTATGTCCTTCAAATGTCCAGACTCAATTAGATATTATCGTTTTCCTTCACTGCTGTATAGATATTATTTCAGTTTGTACAACAGTTTTTCAGGTGCACAAAAACTTTTTATTAATGATAATTTGCACTGCATTAGTCATGCATTTTATCAGAAATGATTAAAGAGACCTGAGTCCTTTAGCTGGCATGTCAGGGAGTGTTTATGTGACTCAGTTGATGACAATGCGTGCTGTGCCATTAAATGACCGCAGGAAGTCGTGCGCTTTTATGAGCTTCTTAGACAAGGTCGGAGGGCGGGGGAGAAAAATGTTTCCTGATTTGAGCACGTGAGAGCAACTCGCCACATGTTCTGTCTGTCCCAGAAACAAGCGGGAAGGACCCAAAAGAAAACCCTGCGATGCCATGGCCCTCAAACACGGACTTCACCGTGCCTTTCATCTCTGAGGGTCACTGCAGGTCAGCCTGTTCCCAAGGATGTCCCTCAGGGCTATAAGGTTTATGAAGAAAATTCATGTTCTGCTACTTCAGGTGTTAATTTACACTCATCTGAATCCGGCATATGCAACCTCCGTATCTAAGAGGAACTGATAAGGAGGAACCAGAGGTGCCGGACATTCTTTCTGAAATATTCCTGCATTCTCCTCATTAGCTGATAAGGTTCTTTGTTTGAAGAGCAAACAGGAGTTAAAGTACCTGCTATAAATGCTCCGTGGCCCTTGAACGTCAAAGTATTTTATGATGTGATGCCGCTATGTGCAGACTGATAAGTGTGATACCTGATTGCTTGCCATGTTATTACCGTAATACAGCTGGC
>JAPZDX010000024.1:19094845-19109827 GCA_029783625.1 Naso annulatus
AACCACATCTGAAAGTTTAAGATCACCTGAGCATCACCTGAGGGAAGTGGGAAAAGCCCATAGAGGGCCTGAATGGCTTCAGTTAAGAGAACAATTGCTTTAGTCACACAATTATGAGCTCAGGGTGACTAAATGCGAAAGGCCCTGAAGGAGCACAGCTAAAGATCTCTGGCATCCCATTCAATGTGCTCCGCCCACCCCCCGCTGCTCATTACTGGGACCACCAACTGGGGGCAACATTTCTGAAATGAGCAACAACAGCACAGTGCTGCAAAGCCATGAGTGATTCAGCTTTAACTGACAACCAGGGACTGAAGTGTTCAAAAAATTTGTAACAAAGGCTGAATGTTGAGTTCAAGCTGCAAAAAAAGATTATTCATCTGTTTTGGGGTTTTTTTGTTTTTTTGTTTTTTTTTAAGTGCAATTTTTAAAAAAGTTGTTATGTGCCCCAAAATAAGGGATAACATCAGGACTCACAGGCTTAGATAACTTAAATTATTCTTTGGGGTTAAAGAAGTACTGAGATTTTTCAAGTAAGTAAAAATATTGATACAACATAGAAAAAAGTACCTCATTAAAAGCAGTATTTCAGCATTTAAAGTCTTACTTATGTAAAAGCATTATCATCAGTGTCATATTTTTGAAAGATTATTGCTAATGCATTACCATAAAAGTAGTATTTTAATGCTGTAAATGGCTGAAGGCAAATCTGATTCTAAGTATTTAATGCACATGTGGATAGTTTAATCTTACAATGCATCATATTTCATAATCGTTCATGAACTTTGCATGTAAATACCTGATCTTCAAAGTAGCTTTAACAGAGATCCGGTGCTTTTGAAAGTGCAACGTTTGAAATTCTGAACATGGTGTAGTAGACATGTAAAGCTGAAGAACATTCAGGCACAGCTACATCTGAATGTTGTTGAGATATTTCTGTCTTGCACGGCACTGAAGCACCTGGAGGATAAATTCATCACACAGTAAACAATCAGGCCTACTTCAACATACAAAATTATTAGCAGCAGCTCTGCAGTGATGTAGGCTGTTGGATGTTTTGTTTTCTTTCACTGACCTCAGAATCCAAAATTGCTACAACGTATCTCATAGCACATAACTGACTTAATATACTTTATACTGATTGTAGGTCTCCAGCTGGTCTCAATTCAAGTCCATATATGCTAAAAATGTTCAGTTTAGATCACATCTGGTTATTTATTTGGCCAACATCTTATGCATGCTGTTTAAATTACCAGACGAGCAAGTGGAAGGCTGCCATGGCTGCAACCAGGGAAACATAGAAACATTGTGCATGCTGCAGGACACTCCACAGTAATCAAACAAATTCAGCAGTTTTTCCTGACCGTCTTGTCGATAATTAAAACTGCACATCTCACAGATGCCCAACCGTTTGAAGTGAGAAATTCAGGTGAACCATCCCAAAAAAACGGAGACGGTCAGGGAGGCTGTTCAGTGCTATACTGAGCTCATATAAAAGCCCTAAATGAATGGTCTAACAGACTAATCTTTACGGATATTGGTATGTATACAGTTTGTAGGGAGATTAGCTGTTGAATTAATCATTCGATGGACTGTGTTTGTGAAATCCCTTTACACATGCCAGAAGGTTTCATGACCGAGGCAACTCACTCTGACATTCCAAAGGCCTCTCTGCTCCTTCCCTCGCCTGTTTGCTGAGTGCAATGTTGAGCGCCATAAATGTACACAAATACAGATCTCATACAAACACCCTAACAAGTCAGCAGGTTCTGAACGGGTCGATAATATCCGCAGCCATCCAGGTACACTATTAAGATTTGTAACTCAGCAGAGCCGCAAACTTCCACTCAGCTCAGGCTTTGCTTTGGCAACAGGATTTGTCCTTGGAGAGGAATGAATGTGCAAATGTGTTACAGGTGGGATTCATTAAAGCGAGACCTGGCACATCGGTACTCGCTCTGCACAATTACCATGTTACAAAACCAGGGAGCAGAGGCATGCTAACATGCAGCCACACGGTAGATGAGCATACACACCACACTCAATAACTGGCAAAAAAAATACAAACACAAACAAATTGCACGCGATATACAATAAGCACGCACACGCACATTTTACACCCACAGCTGAGATTTAAAAGGTTGATTTTACTGCCCTCTGGTGAGCCCTTCAAAACAAAATAACCTATAAATTGAGCAGTTTGTGCCTGTGTTATTTCAGAAAGAAAAAGTTTAAAAAAAAAAAGTTCAAATTTCATAAGATCTTTTTATCCCTGTTCAGCCTCCACCTCCCTCACCTCTCAGATAAAGCTTTAAACTGTCTATACTCCATATTTTACGCATAAATAACAGTCCTTTAACATGTGTTTTTTATATGACTGGAGTTCATAACTCTCCCAGCTTATTCTCATCATAAGCGGTGGTGTTAATTTCTATGAATAATGTATCTGGTGTGTTGTTTCAGTTCACGGAGCTGTGGTCACATCACAGAGCATTCCTACAGATTATAACTTCCTCCACCCTCCTTCTTCATGTACCACAGAGACCATTAAAGAACTGAAGGCATTTATTGTGCAGCAACGCTGAATATGTAAGAGCTGTGTGCAAACTGAAGGTGTTCAGCAGATCCTAATTATCACTGACTACTACAATGCGTGGAATTCGTTTGCAGTGTTGGAGGCAATAAAGTGTTGGGTCACACTGCACTAATGGGAACTGGCTTGCATAGTTGTGTGCGTTTCGATTTGATTCGAGGCGTATTGGAAATGTTCTTTTGTAAACTCTGGCAGCTGTTTTTTGTCTCATCACACGTACACTTGTTCCTTCTCTAAAATGTGTGGCTATGTATGTGAAATGTTAAGAAAATTAATTTTGGAATTTAATATCACTGGTTACCCTGTTGATATTGTTATAAGTGATGTAACTGAATTTAATTTAATGGCTGATTATTTTAATTATGTTGGTGACAAATGTATAAACTGGTCTTAAAAGAGAAGTTTGTTTTTTGCACATTAAGCCTTATACTAAGGATGTTTACAATCATATACAATGTTCTACAGCATTATTATGAGGAATGATGCTGTCCTGAGAGCTGGATCTTGTTGCTGATGTCACCACTAGCTAAAAACAACAGAGGTGCATGTGCACCGAGACAATCTGTCGAAAAACACAATAATCATTCATTTTAAAAGGCAAGAAATTAACCAAATGTTTAGTGGTGTCCTTTCATGTTCCGACACTAAAACACAAAGTTACTCAACAACATAAAATCTGGAAACGGCTCCTTTAGCTGCCTCAGAAAACAAACAATCAACTGTTTTCCAGGTTATACGTCCTTGTGTAACTTCATGTACAGGACACCACCAAACATTTGGTTAATTTTTTCGTCCGTTAAAACAAGCATTTATTGTGTTTTTCGACAGACTTTCTCAGTCCTCTCTCAGCGCTCCTGACTTTAAGTATTTTGCCATTATGGACTACATTGTAGTGATATGTCTGTGTTGTAGAATCACAGAAATAACGTGGGAGAATTACCATACAGTGCTACTGCCACAATAATCAACATGGATGATGAACAAAGATCCAAAAATAAGACCTAAGACAAAGCGAGGCAAGTTTATATTTACATAGCACCACTCAGACACAAGGCAGTTCAAAGTGCCTTGCAGGGAAACCTAACATTACAAAAATGAAACATTTAGAAAACATTAAAATTGCATTATTAAAAGATGAAAAACAATTAAGAAATTTTAAAAAATGTTAAAAAATAAATAAATAAATTGAAATAAATTTAAAAAATTGGGGTATATAAAACTTAAAAACAATAGCTGATTTTTTAAAAAAAAAAACCTAAACTGCTACAGTAAAACTGCCCTGATTTAAATGAGCTTTAAGTTGGGGCAGACTTCAGGTATTCATGAATTTCTTTTTATTCTGAGAACGCCTGTCCAGGTGACCTAAGGTATCTGAGTGCTTTGCAACAGACAATTAAATCGGAAGTGTACTGTACTTGGGCCCAAGATCATTTAGTGCAAGTACAGGATTTAAAAATCTATCCTTTGACTCACAGGAAGCCAGTGCTGTGATTTTAGCAAAGGTGAGCTGCAGCTGTTTGATTAATTTAGTCTGCTGAAAACAAAGGCATGAACAAGTTGCTCCGGATCTTGTTCAGACAGAAATCTGTCAATTCTTGCTGTGTTTATAGGGGCTAATGGGCCAATTTTGTAATTGTTTTTCTGTAGCTGTTGAAATTTAGGTCCATGATTACACCCAGATTTCTGACTTGATCATTAGAACTCTATGTCATTGACTCAATGTGGGCACTGATTTTAAATCTTTCTTCTTTTGGGTCTGTCATAAACATGGCTCTGGGGCCATGACAAAAAGCTATATGGATACACTGGATGGCATACGATCGAAGTTTATCGAAGTAAATAATAACTGAGGTTAAATAATAACCACAAATGTGGTTAACCACAAACTCAGCATGGGTGCGCTGACGCTGGCTGGATCGGTCCGATGAGAGAGAGCGTGCAGAGCAGGGCTGGGCTTTTATCAGGCAGGAGGGCATTCACCTAGGTGCTCCCAATCGGGCGGGCAACTGCAGCCTCCTCCTCTGAACCCTTTAAAGGAACACCCTCACACAGTAACTTGAACCCAACAACAACAACAATCATACCCACACTTGGGCAGGGTCGTCACAGGCCGAAAACAACAGGAATGTAAGGAACTAAAATTATGTGGTGACACTGTTGTGCAGAGGTGTGAAATAAACAATAAACAAGTTAAATTTAAAGGCATTTTCATGAGATATTATGAGAGATTTAAAGCACATGAAGAATGAAGTTGTATTGTAAAGCTGAATACAGTAGATGAATATGCTTATTTTGTTGTGCAAGGACAAATAATTGCCCTCATATGGGGATACCATGAAACTTAATCTACTCATGTTGTCCTGATGGATTCTTTTCTTAAAATTAAAAATGTTGATGTTTTTGTTGTTTACTTGAATTGCAAACTGAGTGTATAAAAATTACATTATTTAAATAATATATACCATAGCGCAAAAAAGGCATAAACCCTCCCACACACTCTAATGCACACATATTTTACAGTCTGACAGCTGTGCACCAGTCTCAACCATCCACCCTTCACACCTGGTGATCAGGGCAGGGTGTGTTCAAGTGACCCGCTTCCCTGAGTCCACAGAACGATAATTATTTCCAGTTGCAATTAGAATAACCACAAGATTTTTTTTTTCTCCGTGAGCAAAGGGGATCAGCAAAAATCCTTCCCTTCGTTTTTTGCATGTCTGACACGCTTGTATAAATACCCTCCACCTGGTCATGGGAGTGTCTTTAGGGGAGCTATCAAAGCATTCATAAAAATCAAGATGTATGTGACAACCAGTGGATTTCCCCTTTGCTGCACACAGCAGGCGAACCCAGGAGGGCCAGAGCTGGGGTTGAGTTTCCCTTCTTTCCTCCCTGACTAGCGGCTGACTCCTGATTGACTATGATGGGCTTTTTTCTGCCCTGCACGTGTTGTTCCACTGTTTAGTCCTCACTTTGTCATCTGTCATCTCAGTGGTTTTTCTCTATAGCCTCTGGTGCTGCTGCTTGACTTCTTACACTGATATGAGTTTGTCAGTCCAAAACCTGACCAGAAATCACTTGCCTGCTCATGAACTTTACGTTTTATTCCTAAATAACTCACAGCAGCACTCCCCCTTTCTCCCATGTATCACTTACAGATTAAGACCTGCTTTTGGCGGATGTAAAAATAAAATTAAAGGCTATAAGACATTAGAACCACGACTTTGAATGAATACATCTGCATGGGTAGTTCCATCAGGATCGCTGAGTGCCTTGGCTTGCGTGTAAAACGTTTATGAAGTTGGAACTGATGACACGCACACTCATATCTGGTGATCAGAAACTCTGGGAAGGCGGCCATGATGGAGGGCTGCCTGACTCCTGTGTGTTCGACCCTGTGAAGGCTGATTGTTCAGTCTGAAAACAGTTAGAGCAAACTGGGAACACTGAATGAAAAGGAAACAGATTTGTGGGAGGGACATTGCAAAGTAGGGACTCCGATCTGTTTATGGAGTTGAAAAGGAAACACAGAAATGCCTCAGGTATGCTGTAATGTTGGGCAAATGATTAAGCAGTTGGCTTTTGAGGAAATGTCTATTTTTACGAGCAATGCTTGTGTGTAGTTTCTTTTTAGCTTTAAAAGAAGTTGCATTTATTCCTCCTCATTTACATTAATGGTCATTACTCCTGATTTAACCATGCATTGCAAAGATAATCCTTCACCTGTAGGGGGCAGTGTTTGTTTTACTCAGCAGGGTCTGACTTTGGCTATAACTGGGCATATATGGTGCAGGTGAGAGCGAAGACTGCTGCAGCCAGCCTGCAGTGATGGCTACATACTTTCCATTCTTTAATGAAGCCCTTCAATGACTCCTGCACTTCAGCACTTAAAACACACACACACACGCGCACATACACACTTTCCACTGGTGCACAGCTCCTGATAATAGACTCTACATAGGAAGCCTGTGAAGTATTTTGAAATGCCAAATGGCTACGAGGGTGTAGACATTTGAAGGACACTAATGTAGGGGCTGAGGCCTAATATAAACAGCATTATTCACATGAAAGCCTGGCTGCGGCCATTAGGGCTTTTCAGAGGGGTGGCACTTCTCCACCAGCACCCTAATGGCACTCCTCGTTTAAACATGCAGATCTGTGTATACGCAGATTACCTTGTAATCTATCTTCCCCAAAACAATCAGCTACAAAACAGTTTGTCACTCTTTATTTTACATGAACATTTCCCAATCTCCAGGATCTCATCAAATCATAACACAAGTCTTCATCCAAATCTTTGGGGGCTTTTTCGGTTCAAAGCGTGTGCTTTCTGTACGCTACAGCTCGCCTGTTATCCCAAAATAACAATAAATATTCTGCTGAGGAGCAACTATAGCAGCTGTTCAAATACATTTTTCCTTCCATTGTGAAACCCAGAATTGCTCTTTTTTTCATTTCGAGGCCTGTAACTTACAACCACCTGGAGAATAAAGCAGGCCAGCAGATCAGTCTCTCACGAAATTATTAATCCTACAGAAACGACGGCCCACCATCTAACTGGGAGAAGCTGTTGAACTCCAACATCTTGTGCGGCGAACGCACCAGCCCTGACCACTGTCAGCAGCAGTATAACATGGCTATCCCACCGGCAGCAGATTGTAACATGAAGCAGAGCAAAACATCCTTGTAATCTTTGAGGAAGGTCCAATCAGAAGAAGCGGGGAGGAACATACAGTAAACGGGAGGCAATACGGATGAATAACACATTTCTTTTTTGGCTGAGGCTGCAACAGTTCACACAAAAGGAAATTAAACAAATGAAACTGTCATATATCTATTGTTAATATTTGAATCACATGTGTTTTTTGGGCTGTGAAAGTTGTATAAATTTTCTTTTATTCTGTGTCAATTTGCAATTGAAAGGAGCTTAAAAAATAGAGGAAACTCCCAGTAGGCATTTGTGAGTGAGTGACACAATTTTCTATAGGATTAGACGAACCATTGAGTCGTTTCGGTTAAATCCTGCAGTACCACTCTGTGACCCTTCCACTGGCCAGGCCCATCAAAGATTAAAGGTTAGCACTGGGTCAAATCAGTTATCAAGTCAGAAACATTCATCGTCAACTCCCCACTGTGCCATACTGCACAGGCGCACATACGCACATGCGCACGCACGCACACACAGCTGACCCACATCCTTCCTGCAATGGAGGTCATGACCTCATGTACCGGTACCAAGAAAGGAATGAGGGTGAAGATGCGTGACCCTTAAAATACCTTGACTGATCATTTTCAATTCTCTGTGTGTAAAAGTTTATGATATTTCTGAATGAAAGATTTACAGGAGACCTCTACCTTTAATAAGGGAGGATACATGTGCAGAATGTTATGGTAGAAGCAGTACAGTATGTATTGCCATCTCAGCAGGTGTGTATACAGGCCAATACAAGATGCAGTCAGACATTTTCGACATTTCTTTCTTTGTGTATTTTGTTCCTGTTGTGCATGAACTGAGCGCTCCACGGTTATGTGCATCTAGCAGGTGCAGACAATGTCTTTCTTGAAAAGTTGTTCTACATAGCATTGCTTAATCATCATCCGCACCCGAGTTAGACAGTGTGACCACTGGTATGTGATCGTTTGCGATTTCACCGTGGACTTTAAACGTGTTGTTTCTGTGGCTCTGAATCAGCAACCAACAAAAGTTATGACATGGTAAATTCAGCACAACGGGACTTCTCTCAGAAACATTTGATTGCACCGTGTTGATGGTTGTGGTTTCTCTTCAGCTTACTGACTCCAAACTGGACATCACATATGAGTTAGCAACACACTCAATGTCTTGAAATCTGTTGATGTGGATTTGTTGGATGGTGCCAAAACTACGGAGGTACAATTTTTGGGGGAAAACTGCTTATTTCTCTTTCTCACTAGAGATTTGGATGTGAGGATCAACACCACACTCCTGACTCTTTGGTATTTGAGGCTGTGGTTGGATGTTGGTTAGCTTGGCTGTGCAGAAACACTGAGAACAGCTACATGTAGACTGGTTCAGTCCAGTAACACATTCTCTGTACCAGCAGGTCTAAAGGCGACTAATTACAATAATATGACACTTTGCTTTAATCAGCACCAAAATTAGGCTTTTTTAGGGGGTAATATGTGTGGGGCTATTTCTGGGTTATAATGACAAATCTCCAAAATTTCCTGTGTTTTAAAGTGGATTTTGTTTGAATGGAGTCAGTTCAAATTATCTCCTGTTTCCAGTTTTTATGCTATGCTATGCTAAACTAATCAACCGCTGGATTCTTATCAATTATACAGATATAAAAGGGGAAGATGGATATCTGTTTTATGTCTGTATCTCTACTTATATCTCTATCTCTACTTAAAACATCAAAAACAAAGTGCATTTCCTGAGTAGCCATACTTTTACTCTAGCTAAAGGTACCACATTGTGAAAAACATTCAAAATTATATTTTAATAGATGCTTTATGTTCAAAAAATATTTTGTTTGAGTTAAGGTTGGATCAAAGTCTTTAAACACTCAAAACACGGTGACATCTGGTGAAATGAGGCCCAGGAATCTCTAACTGATGTTTCATTATAAGAGCTGCCTGGTGACAAATGTATGTCTAAATCTGTCAGAGACAGAAGAGGGAAACAGGTAGAGCCTACTGATTGACTGTAAATGCTAATTTACTCAAAACAGTTTAACATTTACATGTTGTCTAAATTTTAATATCGTTTATTTCAAATTTAAAGTACCATAAGTAGAAGCATATGCTGATGTTACTAAGAGAATGTTGTATTTTGTTTTTGTTTTGAAGTCTGATCCCAATGCTAGCCTTCACAAAAATTGAAATGAGTAAATGGTTTTCTATTTAATGTCTCATTTTGAATTGCTTGTTGAATGTTGAAATATATGTGTGTAGGTAAAAGAGTGAACATGAACGGCCCCATTAAATGAAAAGTCAGAGAGGGTCTTGGTTCTGCATATTGACAAGTTTTAGGCAAAAACAGGCCTCTGGGCAGGAACTTGTCATGGATATTGATTGACGTTAACAGTAGCCAGTAGGCCTGAAAGTATGCAATGCCTGCCCTCGGCCACCACCAACACTAATACTAATGATGACAGCCTCACCTTTGCTGTGGACTTTTACTAACTTTAACTGGGATTTTTTTTTTTTTTCCCATTTCATAGAATCTCTAGAGAAGTTTCACTGGCCGCTGGCTTGAATACTTAAAGATGAATATTAAAAGTGCAACAATTAACATATTTTATATTAACAGCCTATTAAAGGGTTGTGTGTAATAGAAAGCATTTTAGTGTCTTTTAGGGGAGTTACTGTTTTGGATCACTCTCAGCACAACTACTTTCACCCACAGCAGGCAGCTGTTTTGAGCCAAAAAATTCAGATAAACCCACTGCACAGACCTGAGCAGCAGAAAACCAAAGCTATGGCATCTTGATAGTAAATGTAGTGGACATCTAGCTGCTAGAAACAGATATTTTTTCACAGGAGTCTCTGAAACTGTAAAAAGGCCTTTATAGGCATCTGCTTGTCAGCATGTATGTCAGTGCAGTGTTTACAGTTTGTTCGGCTGCCCTAAAATTGGCAAATATGACCTCATGCTGTTTTAAATATATCTGTAAAGGCTGTTGACACGTCACATTTGCATCAGACATGTTCAGTGCTCTCAGAACACAGATAAGGAATATTTGGATATTCATTTTTTATAGAGCTGCGAAGCAGTGTTTTTTTAAAGAGAATGTTGACATCTTTTTTCAGTTTTTAATTTCTAGTGCTGTCACAACTAATAATTTTTAACAACCTTATTAAAGTACAGCAATTACTATGTACAAAGAAGTTTAGTGGTTTAGACTTCATCTTGTTCACTCCTGAAGTCATGAAGGGCTTAGAGGATCTTAGCAGTGAGTAAGTGGCTTCTCAACTGGAAAAACATTGGCTTATAGTTGTAAAGACCTAATGAAGCATTAGCTCACACTGCTTCTACCCCCACTGCACCCCCCGAGCCTCTCCAAGATGGAGGGACTCTGAGTGGGAAAGGGCACAGGAGTTAGACTGATAATCTGAGTGTCTAATCTGTTATCTCTCCTGCAACCTGTTGCTCCTCCTGGACTCGGCCCGGCCCCTGCAGCTTCCTCTGGGAGGACGTTTTGCGTGCGCTCTGCTGACAGCTATCTCCCAGAGCAATTGTTGGTAAACACGACTGAACTGCTTACCCCAACAACAGGTTTCCTCTAACCCCTAATCCAGGCCACAGAGGAGACCTCCCTCTTACCCTTTTGACCCTTCCCTCAGTCAAAAACCCCTCCGCTCCTCCTCCTCCTCTGTGGTGGTGGCGGTCGATGAGCCGGTGAGATAAGCCTGGGTGGAATTCCCGTCTGGGTGTTCTTGGGAGTGACCTGGGTGGCAGAGGAGCATCAGTGAAAATCACTCAGCACTCCACTCAATAAGGAACCAGTCTGGACCATAGCTGCATTTCACATCCCTCTTATTTGTGTTTCTATTTTATCTGGCTCTTTCTTTTCCTTTTTGTTTGAAGGTGTTACAGTAGAAAAAAAGGAAAAGGCAAAAGAGAAGGCAACACTGACTAAAGTTTGGAGTCTGTGTGAACTTTTCACAACCTCTAACCCGGGGTAAGACAGCCTTGAAAAGTCTTAAATAGCTTAGCGCTGGAAAGGATCCTGAAAATGGCACCAAGAATGTGATCTAACGCAAATCCGATTTCTTAGAATTACGAAAAGAATCATGTTCAGGTCAGATTCGGTGTATCGCCAAACAAAGTGCTTTTTTGTTACAAAAGAACGCAAGTGGCATTGATCAACAGCCCAAATTTTTGGAGTAGAGCCATTAATTCTTGTCAGTGTTTAGCAAGCATTGTAGACTTCTCCAAGTAAACAAACCTCTTAGAGGAGATGTACAACGAGTCGGCCATATTTAACCATGTGTCTAGCACTTCCTTAGAGACTGCAGGTCCTCGGTGGAGGGGCCAGTTGTCTGGGAAAGAATGCTAGTGGTCTGGAGTGGCCCGGGTTAGGCTACGGCCTGGCCATTGTGCCCCAGGAGAAGGTAATTAGGAAGTGAAACCTTGACCAGTTGACAGCAGGCTTTGTTCAGGGGCGAGTGGGCCAAGAGAAATGCTTTTGAAAGCTTTTTCACTTTCTTTGCTGAGGCGACCTCAACCCCTTCCTCCAGAAACACGCCAGGGGAGATCATATAAGTTTCTGAAGAAAAATGCAAGGGGGGAAGGGGAGGGGTTAAGTGGTATTTATTGAAAGAGAAGAAATCAATAGGCAGTGCGTTGTTTGACAAGAGTACCAAACAAAATATACAGTGTACAGTATCTGTTTACCAAAAATGTCATTATTAATTCACATTGATATATTATATATATATATATATATATATATATATATATATGCTATTATTGCTAATAATTCCCACACCTTGGGCAGACATCAACAGTCCGTGCAGTTCATAGTCCAGTACAGCCACCTCTTATGTGCTGCAGCTGCAGCCGGAGCTGCCAGCCAGCCCATAATCAACTATGTCGTCTACTTTTCCTGTACTGTACTTTTGCTCTACAGTAATAAACTTGTGGATGAGCCAAAGGACCAGCATCACTGCCGTGAGGGCATCCAACACCGGGAGCCTACGCCTGTCCTGTCCCTGGCAACCCCAACGCCTTGCTCTCAGCTCTAATGTGGCAGGAAAAGTGTGAACATGGCTTTGGCAAACTACATTTAGTTCACCATCATCACCGCGGGCCAATAAGGGGAAACTTGCACACTCCTTGGGCAGCTGGTCCCAGCCAGCTCCTGCAAAGGATTAACTCCTTGTACTTGGATCCAGCCACAGGTTTTTAAGTTTTAATCCCTGAGATAGTTAAGCACAAAAATCTACTTTGTTCATAATTCTATTATGTTTTATGGCAGCTTCTTTACATTTACAACACTATGTGTAACAACATAACCTAAGCTTAAAGAGTAAACTAAACTAATTTAGTTAAAAGTTCTCATCATAGATTGATTTGTCCTTTATACTATTTAGCACATAATCTCTTGGATGTGCTCTGCACAGCAGTATGAGTGACTTACACAATAAATTATGTTACCATTCTTAAAATGACAGCAGCATTAATGATTAAAGGGCCCTCTCAGAAGGAAAAACAGTGTATGTCCCATGTTTCTAGCCAAAATACACTGTGAGTTGCTTGCTAGTTAGGCCTACTAGTCACTTGTTTCACATCTGTAAGGTCAGGGTGAAAGCATAACACTTCAATAAGTTGCGGCTGAATAAGACCATGGATACTAATGATGCACTCTAATTCCAAAATGTAAGTAGTGGAGAATTGTGCAGGGTAAAACTTTTACTCAGACATACAGTAAAAGTGTGAATGTAAGAGCATATCACTTGATGAGGGCAAGCACACTTTAACACTAGGGCTGCACGATTTTGAAAAAAATATTGCTATTATTTGGACTGATACCACATGATTTGTGATATTAGAGGGCATTATCATTTTCACATTATTATTCTAATTTTCATTGAGAAACATCTTTAAATAATTTTGGAGTGATTTTTTGCAGGGATCTGTACCAAACAGAGATGTTTTCTTAAGTTTGTAGAATATGACGTAGGCCAGGTCACCTCTGCAGCGTCACAATACTTGACATCTCATTATTTTAAGTTCATAGCTCAGTTTGATTGTCACCTCTGTGTTGTCAAGCGTCAGCACCACTGAAGAAGTCATAACTGTGCAAGGGATGAAGCTGTCTCTCCCAACCTTAATACCCCTCTATATTTACAGCACCCAGGTACCCATCATGTGTTTGTGTGAATGTGTGTGCATGAACAAAAAATTGGAGCACCCTCAAAAAATATTGTTCCATAGTGCTAGCAGTGGTCTAAACTAAGGCACCACCGCTAAATGGTTTGCCAATATTTTAGGCCCACTGGCCTTTCACAGATACACTGGTATCGGTGTACATGTTCTCCAAAATGCACTGATATTAAAATTGTTTTTTAAGGGAAAAAATGCTTGGACTAGGAATTTGAAAAGGTGTAATAATGTAGTTTGTCCAGCAGAGAGCTGTCCATTATTTAGTGACTACGAAGTGTTCACTGTTAAAATGTAAGCTATCCTTCCTCCGTTACTTAATCTGTGCTAAGTATTTGATAGCCACATTCAGCAGATATTTTACTTAAATAATATTGCCAGCATAGTGGATACTGAAATTTTCTTGCTCTTTTATATCGGTATCAGCATCTGCCCCAAAAATCCCATATTGGTCAAGCTTTAGTCTAAACCCAGCTGGATACCTTTAAGAGACAGTTGAATTTAAGCACTGGTGTTTGTTTTTGACAGTTTGGAAAAGTTTATATAACAAACTGATCAACTGTAAGCTCGAAGGCTTATTCACTTTAACTTGTAAATGGACTTTTGATCTGATTATTTTGACACAATTAAAAGTTTCACATTGTGGCACTAAAGTTTTACACTATGGGAACTTTTCGAGGGAATATTAAATAAATAACAGGCTTGCAGATTAATATGTCAAACAAAGCCGTCCGTTGTGAAACATTGGCTAAGCTTTCCAAACACACTTCCTCTCATGTGCATGCCTTGCACTTGAACTGAGGCATCTCAAATCTGGACTGCATCTAAAAAATCTTTTTTTATTCCTAGAGTAACAATCACAACTCTGCAAAAAGGAAAAAAAGCAAAATTTCAATGGGGAAAAAAAAAAAAACCATACTGAACAACGTGGCGTAATCGTGTATAACCTGGAAAGTGCTTGACCACAACAAACAGATTCCTTTACGTTTGAGTTTGAGCATTAGCCTTGCAGCTAGTCTATAAAACACCAGAAAGAGGATGAGTGGAATCTTCACGTCCCTTTTTTATCCTCTTTGTTCTTTGCCTTATAATGGGAGGCCATTTAGCAGAAACCGTTTGGTAGACATCCGTTCCATCCAACTTGGTCTCAGGGACTTGTTTGGTTTCCCTCCACATTAACTTAAACTGAGCAAATTATACATGTAGATGTTTTCTGAGTGAGTAAACCAACATTAATGGCCATAATAAATCAAACAGATCCTTGACTTGCATGCTGCGGTGCCCTTGTGATCCCAACAGCTCAGGGAATCGAAGGCAGGAACTCATGCAAGTGAGTAAAAAGTCGTTTGTTTGCAACAACACAATTTAGACATTACGAAGACCCCAAACACTCAAGTCTGTATATAAAATAACATTTTAAACTAGGGGATCAACTATATTAACACTGGTGTGAATATTCAAACACATCTCCCGTTGTGTTTTGGAAAAAAATACATCACCTACTTGAGGTGTTTATTCT
>JAPZDX010000024.1:19117752-19128723 GCA_029783625.1 Naso annulatus
ATTGGAAATGAAAAGCTGTGCTTGTTAGCTCTTAGTCTTCAGTAATGACATGGCAAATAACATTTCTGAATATCACTGATGTACTTTAGTGGCTTTTGCATGAGGTTATGGTTAAAAAGAGAACATTTAGAGCAGCTTTAGGACCCCAGAGGCTGTTTGATAGAATTTAGTTACAGGAGGGCATTTTGTTTTGTTTGATCGGTCTGGAGAATTAAAACTGTGAGTACAACAAATTCCATGTGCCAAAACAATGTGCATATGGTTATAGCAGGGCAGATAATGGGGAGTTTCAAGCCTGTGTGCTATTGAGTTTGTTCAAAACTAAAAAGAATATGAATAAACTTTAATTATGTTCAACAATTACAATGTTTTTGTATGTGTGTGTGTGTGTGTGTGTGTTTGTCTTCACTCGTGTGTTTGTCTTAGCTCACAAAAAAATGAAAGTTCCATCATTATCTACTCACCATCATGCCAATGGAAGGTCGGGTGAAGTTTTTTGGTCAACAACACACCGAGCAGTCGCTTGCAGGAGGCGGGACATTTAGGCATCACTTTCGGTTGAGAACATCAGTATTTATTTTTTTCCAACTTCTGCATTCATTTTAAAAAGTAATACGTGTACTTTTGATTCAAACGTTTTTGACATGGTTGTCACGTGTTTGTATGGAATTCGTAGCAGGCCTCATTACTAGATATCCCAACTATTTATATTATAACTATTTATACTATTTTGTATATTCTTTCAAAAAAAGCCATGTTTGTGAGAGAGCAGGACATTCAAAATGCACAGTTCCAGCAACAGGAAATCAATATAAATCAGGTTATGTTAATACTACTGCAGGTCACCACAAATTAATGGACAAATAGGAAACCCTTTGTCATTATCCTGAACATGTTACCTAATCTACTTTTAAGTCAGTCTTTGTAACCATGTTTTGTTTATGCGTGTACTCTTACAAACTACTAGACTTATAATGTGTGTATGTTATGATATAGTACAATGTTCAGTGGCGGTGACGTTGACATAATGTCACTGTGGTGTAGTTCATTTTTGTGTGTGTTTGTGCTTTTTTATTCTGGTGATTACATTTAAGCTATAAATATCACAGTAGTGTTTTTTGCAAAGAAAAAGGCTGATGGAAAAATCCTGCAGTTTTTTGTTGAGACAACCATGTGGTGTTGACCTCTGGGTCTGCATACAAAATATGTCATTCATGCAGAACTCTTTACATTGGATGTGTGGGAACAGGAAGGTTTACAAGGCAACTGAAACCAAAGGAGGCAAGACTTTTGGACCAGTACATTTAGATTGCTTTGGAAATAGTAATAACAGTGAACCCTTGGAGTCGCATAAAGGCTTCCTTAAAATATAGAATTTTCTAATATTTTAATAAGCATGATTAGTTTGTGTTTTTCGCCCTGCAATGGCTGTGGCTGCTTGCTGAGAGAGTTAAAATATGCAAAGAGGGTCAGGTTGCTCAAACAGTTCGCCTGCAGGGCGAGGTTCGACCACGCCGGACCAGGTTAGCAGGAGGCCCAATCTGTCTCCCAAAAACTTTCAGTGCTACTTGGCATCTCATTAAGTTAACAGCTTGCTGTCAGCACGGAGACAGGAAGTCAGGCTGTTGTATCATGATGAATGCTCTCGTAAGCACTGCATGTCATGGTTGGAGGTTAAACTGAGGTATTCAGAGAGGGAGAGTGGGGGAAGGGTTACATCTTTTTGTTGGAATATCAAAATTGTATCCTATTGTTTTTTTGTAGTTTTCATTATTGTGTAAAGCATTTTAATGAATAAACCTGTAACTTTTAAACTAAGTTATGTTGTCTTGTTTTGAGTTTTTTGCCCTTTTTTTGCCTTTTGTTAGCTCTGGATCTCAAGCATTTCAATCACCTTGGCTGGAATTGTTCTAACTCGCATCTTTCACTCGTCGCTTCATACAATTTTCTCACTCATCACCGTTGCACATGTGCTGTGAACTGTTCATCTTATTGGTTTCATCAAAACAATTGCGAAATGTTCTTTTTAAAATCAAGATGGCTTCAAGAAATAGTTATGCAACCAGTGTCACTGACCACAGAGTTATGCCGATAGTGTAGAATTATAAATGAGAGAATCCATAATTGCTTTAGAGCCAAAAAAGCAGATTTGTGATTGGCTTACCCAACACGAACTGGCCTGGAAGTCTTCACTCCGTAGCAGTAGATTTTTACTGGGGGTTGAGGCAGAAACTGCTCGCCTGTCACACTGATACATTGGTTATTGCACTAATTTGCAAACAATACCCCAAGCACTTCATATATAACCATTTTCTGGGATAATTTGATTGCTCAGATGCTTGTGTGGGTCCCCCGTGTCAAAGGTTTTTGCCCCAGTGTGCAATGTACACTATTTCAGCAAAGAAAATAAACCTCATAAAAACTGGGGTCTGTGCCAACAAGTACCCAGATGGTTCATTTAAGAACCATGAAAACAACATTATGTGTTTCTTATTGTACATCTTTCATAAAACTGCTTAGGTTACCCCCTAATTCTCTCCATGCGTGTGCACACAGACACACACACGAACCCCCCACACAAACGCCTTTCAACTACATAAATCGCCACATGCTTTTTCACATACGTCTAAGTCTAACTATGGTGTTTGTTCGCATTAAAATTCATGCACTTACCTTCCATTTGGTCAGATCAAGTGAGAGCAAAATTATTGTACAGACCAGATGGGAATCAAATGGAACAACTGTAATTCAGGCTGCGTAAGTGTATGTTAAGCGTGTGCCTGCATATACTCATCCTACCTTTGCACAAGCATTATTGTACATCATATACATCCTTAGTTTAGGGTAAATAAAAGGATAAATTAAAGAGAACAATGTCTGATGTTATCGGAAAATTAATTTTTCATATAATGACTTAATATCCTTGCACACAAATAAGAAGCCTATCTGTGAAAATTTATAAAAAACACACTGCAGATATTTTTAGTTAAATGCATCCACCTTCATACCCATTCTCATGGTTAAACATTTGCTGAAACGGAGTTAAATTATGTGAACAAAGTATGATATATTCTCTGTAACAGAATAATTCCCGTAAGCAGGTATGATTATTTTACTTTTAAGCAGTAACAGAAGGCCTAAGTACCACAAACTGTAGCTGCTCTGTCCCTCCAAGACTTTGATAAATTATCTGTTTTGATAAATAATTACGCTGAGTTTATTGCACAAATTAAAATGTGGAGAGGGAAAAAGGTTGTTTCCAGAATTAAAGTTTCATGATACAACAAAAATTTATTTAGCAGCAAATAGTGAACCAAAAACCAAGAAAAGAGTACAAAACCTGATATAAACCAGAATAGCAGGTGCATAGGCAGGACTGGATAATAAACTCAGGATCAATGAACAGAGACACGACGTTGGACCAAAAACAGACAAACAGGAAGATAGAGACACAAGCCAAAAACAGGACACATTGACAAATGGCAGTGGAGGAAAACCTTGGAATAAATACACTGGAAACTCATTGACTGATAAGCAACAGGTGACAAAGATTTAAAAAAGGTGGGAAATGAAACAAAGACAGGAAGTTTAGCAGAGTCTCAAAGAGAAAACCTACCAAAATGAAACAGGAAACATCAGAACTAAAATGTATCACAACAGTGCTGCACAGTGATGTTCATTTAGCAGGTGCAGGCAGTAACATCTATGATTAAGTATTGGAAATTACAGAGCTTAAGCATCATTAGCACCTGTGTTACACAACTTTTTGTGACCACTTCATACACGTGTACACCGTGACTCAGAGACAGTGACATCAAATGACAAAATAGTTACAAAGGAAAAATTTAAATGAAAATGCTAACGGGTGATTGTCTGATTGTAAAACACTTGGGTTTCTCCTTTTAATAGTATTGCTACCAGCTGCCTGCTAGTCACTGACTTATTTTGCCTGCCAGTCACGCCAAAACAGCAGCCACATTATCAGTCAACAATTGCGTCAGCCCAATAACTGTTTATGCAGTCATCTAACAACACAGATGAAAGATATGTGCATAACAACTGTATTATCAGTGTTTGATAGCATTGTAGAAAAAAGCAATTAATCAACCAGATTCAAGCAGCTCAGTCGTTTTTGTCAAAATGATGTTTATCCAACAGCATTTCTTCCAGGTGGTGGAGACAATAACTCCAGCCAAGTATGTTATGTTTTCATCTGGCTTGTTTGTTGTTTTGGATGACAGAAATGTGCCTGATTTTCATGAAACTTGGTGAAAGGGTGCAGCATAAACAGAAAGTAGCGTGGGTGGGTGGGGTATATTGCACAATATGCAGATGCACCCCGGGTCGGGCTTCCATCTCGTGGCGTGAGCGGCACCGGGGCAAATTTAGAGCGAGTGGAGCAGGAGATGAGGCAGCACTCCAGCTGTTTAAAAAGCCCGCTCCCCGCTCACTGCTCAGTACAAAATCATCATGCTCTGTTTACATGCTACATAAGCAAATGTAGGCTAAAAAAACATGAATACACACAGTTACCGTGATGAAAGCTGTGTGTAGCAACACGTAGGGGCATATTTGTTAACTTGTGGCCATGCATTAGCCGTACTATTAACTACAAGAGTGCCTTGGTTTCCACATTTTTTCTGCAATCATATCAACCCTGCATCCAAGAGCACCTTGTTAGTTTTTGTTATTTTTCACTCATTTACCAAAAAGAAGCAATGCTTTCTCTGTTTTTCTCCATGAATACACGCATATGACACAACTGACTAAGCACTCTTATGCCCATTCAAATTTGATTATCTACAAACAATACTTCCAGAGCGCTGGCAATAATATTGACCTTGGAGTCGGCACTAGCAGGTTTGCATATCATAGATAAGTGGACCATTGGCCTTGAGGTCTTTGCTCCCACAGCGTCCTTCTAGTTTACGATGTCATTGTTTACCAACTGCCATTTAACTGAAGCAAGGACAGGAAGAAGACAGCTCCAATCAGTTTGTTTGTTTTAGTATATTAGCAGTTAAATTAGACATTGGCCTTCTAACTATCACTTTATATGTTTGTGGCAGGGTGTCCCCCGGGATGTCCCTTCTGTATGCTGCAGGTAGTTCTGGTACGTTTTGTTAAATTCGGTCAGTGATAGCTGTGTTTTTATTAGAAAACATCATCAAAATAGCAGGTTATTACTTTACACAAACACTCTCTTTTGGAGGGAACTGCCAACCAGATAAATTCCTGAATGTTAGGGGCTCCCCAAAAAACAAAGGTCCCGCCCTGTTTCACCATCCCAAACCAAATCCACCCCCAGCTTTGCTCCTCTGGCATCATTCCCGACCCCTGCCAGTCTCTGGGAAACTCCCAGCGTGCTCTCTGTTCCACCAGGAACCGCAGGAAATGAGGCTTGGGGAGCGCTGAAGTTTAATAAAAAATAAATGAATGGGGTGTCCCAGGGACAGAGTGAATGAAGAGTGGGAACGAGAGGGAGAGAGAAGTTGGAGTTGGTGCCCTAAAGTAGAGGACAAGCAAGAGAGAGGACGGGGAAAAAAAAGTATAAAATTCAAACCCATTACTGTGTGTTTCTGTGCAGTGATGAATCAGGGAAACCAAAACCAGCTGCAACAAGAGGTTCTCGTGAACAAGAATGGCAACGCGGATCAACTGGCGGATCATTTAAAACCATCTAACCCTCACTTTACCCTTCTTACAACGACCAGTAGGCACGGAGCCTACAAACACAGTACAAACACACACTCAAACACAATTTGCTCATGTGTGCGTGCGTTTGTCCGTGTGTGTGTGTGTGCAGAGATAGCCACATAGATCCCTTTCTTCTCTCTCCTGACACAATAACTCTCATGCACTGAATGGAGGGACAAACATTCCAGACATGCCACATGTCGGGGCTGCTGGCGAATCATTAAACTGTGGAAGAGAAACTGCAGGATACCCTCTTTTTCTCCCATGTCTTCTCTAATTACCCTTATACCTTTAAATTATGTTAAACATGAAACGGGTATTAATACAAAGGGAAGGAGGAAAATGGAAATATGCGGGGCATTTGGACGGAATTTGGATGCACGTTATACTTAAGCAAGAATATGTGATAACTCTATAAATTAGGGAGGGTATTATCTCCCTTCGGCAGCTGACTGCTCCCAGGATTACAGCTTACCTCCGAGCCTCCTTGCCAAAAAGGAAAAAAAAAAATCTTGCAGGACAAGACATGACACAGGAGTGCCATATAAAAACAAAAGCTTGAATAATAAAGGTTCACTCAACAAATCCAACTCTGAGCTGGTTTCAGAGAGAAAAAGGTGCCAGTTGTTGGATTTCTTCTCAGAGCACGCATGCCCTCAGGGCCCCCGGCCCCCCTTTGAAAGCGTGGCCGTCTGAGTGCCTGAAGTGTAACACCAAGCAGTCTATTGAGGGGCAGGTGATGTGCAGAACAAAGGGAGGATTCAGCACCTCAGTGACACAGTGGGAAAGAGATGAGTGATTATTAGCCCCACCAAGGGCCTTGACAGACCGTTTAAAGGCAGCTTCCTTTGATTGTGACAGTGTAATTGTTTCACAGATACAATCACGTTGAGCACTTACCTGGGGCAGGGGAAACTGGACTTTCATTAAAGTGCGGGATTGTCTCCAGGCTGCTTTGTAATTGTGCCTGTTGTCTTGTTTTGTGATGTTGTCGGGCTCTGTCCCCCTTCTCCTCTGAGGTAATCCAGAGGTGTGCTTGAATGTGTGTGAATGTGTGGGGATATGACTGTAGGCTATTCAGAGTCTGACACAGCCTCAGATGCCACAAATAGTCTTTAAGTCAAGGTTTATTACAGATTTAACAGATTATCATTAGTTAAAGACACATGATTTATTTCAAAAACACTGTTAGAAATCCCTCATTTCAGTCGTTAACTGGACTTGCCCGAAACAGTGACAAGACGTGAGAACAAATCAAACTCAAGGAGTGTAAATGAAGCTAAATAAACGGAACAAGAGGGTGGGAAGTGTTCTCACTTGATCCTGGGCTCCTCAAAAAAGCGAACTAGCCCATGTGTTTGTTTTTGATTCAGCAGGCTAAGATGACACAGTCTGTTGGGTACTCTATTGGCCATGTGGTCTGGGTCCATTGAGCGTGGCTGTGTGTCCAAGGGCCGCGCTGATTAGATAATAAACCGCAGGATGAAGAGAGAGGACAGAACAGAACAGGGAGGCCTCTTTGCTCGATAGTGCTTTTTAGCGTTTACTGCTGCATCATCCTATGTGGATGCAAAAAAAGAAAAAAGAAAAAGCTTAATTCCTGAGACTAACCAGCACTGCACAAACATTTTTAAAGGTCTTTAAAGTGTTGACATCTAGCCTGTCTTGCCAGCTACTCATCTATAACTGAATATGTTTTGCAAAGAATGGAATTAACTACTTTATGGGATTTATCTGCTGTGTAAACACAGGATGTTTAAACGTTTGTTTGGGAATTACACAATTTGAGAGCCAGCCGCAGATTGCGGATTTTGCAACTTGATAAGTAGAACATCATTGATGCTTTGATTTCTGTGGATGTTTGATTTGAGGAGATTAGTTCTGGGGTAATAACAGAGCCCCCCGCATGCTGCCAACCATGATCTGGCAAGGAGAAATACACAGACACACAGCTGAGAGCTCAACACAAGAGCTCTCCCTCGGCTGTTTATTCCCCCATGTCGAAATGCGGTGTGAAGTATGTTGCATTAAAAAAAAAATAAATTAGTGTTATTATTGTTCGAATCAGTCATGCTTCCCACAACGCGTGTAACATAATCCCATTCCCCTTCCCCTTGGTTTTGTGTTCACCGCTCAATTTAAGTGATGTATTTTTGTTGTCAAATGACAAATGTACGCTAACTAGGAGCTTGTGTGTCTGTGTGTGCGTACTGTGCAACTGCCACTGACCCCTATCCTCCGTGTTCATGCTCAAAATACCCACAGTTAATTTAAAACCTGTTGATAGGTATGGTGCAGATCAAGTGCAATTTGGGGGCAGCACAAAAAGTCAGCAGGGAGACGAGGGCAGAGGGGAAAAGATATGCAGTCGCTTTGGGTGGTACGAAGCAAAACAAAGACGAGTCCAGCCGGGTTGAAAATTTCATCTTTCGCAAAAACAAATGCAACTCCATTTGACTGACTCTACTTTATAAATGTGCAAAGAAAAAGGAAAGATCAAATCTTGGAGGAAAAGAAGAGAACAAATTGGAGTTTTTAGTTAACCAAATTGTTTGACATTTCGGAAAATATCAAGTGACATTGCATATTATATGTGCAGTTTGATTTGATATCTATTGTGTTGTTTTGTTGTTTTTTTAGTTTTGTTTTGTTTTATTTTGTCTGTCTTTTGTTTGGTTTCAGCTGTTTGTAGCCACACTTGGTTTATTATCCAATTTTTGATGTTAATTTTTGTCCAATTGTGTTGATATTGTTGTATTTTGTTGTTACAGGACCCCCTTGATACTGAGATGAGCATCTCAAGGGGCTATTCTTAATAAAATATTTCAAGTCAAATACCATTTAATTGCTTTTCTTGCTAAGGCAGAAGATTAATACCAATTTTACTTTACGCTAAACTAAGTTGGTTTCGTGGTCATATTCAAGTAAATAAAGTGAGATGGATTAATGGGCATCTTCTAACGCATTTTCCAACTTCTTTTCTTTCTGCTCTTACTAAAACATCTCTCCTAAATAAGTCCATTTGGATGTTTCCTGGCCACGGCTCTGTTCATCTGCAGACCCAGGTGCACACACTGTGCTTATCATGTGAAAAAAAGTTGCATATTGTTGCGCTAATGCTGGCTTATGAGGAGGTAAAGTGATAGTTGACACCAATATTGCATCCCACAGCGGTTTTGCGTGTGTCCACAAGCCCCCCTAGCTGTGCGTTCTACACAAGACGCTTGCCCCTCAAGCCAAATCTAATTCTAAAAGGCTTGTGGGAGTGAAGTTAACAGGGCCCACAGGAGCACAATCGTAATAGGGATCCTGATGGGCCCCGATCTCTGTGGAAAGATCAGTTCCCCTGTTTAATGAGGCTTCGGGCCCCTCCACGCCATAGACCTACCTCTCTTTGCCGTTTCTCACGTCCGGCGGATCGGATTCACTTCCTTCTCACCGTAAATCTAGAGAGCAGCGGCCCTGATCGACGTTAATTACCTGCACTCCTCCTTGAGGAAGTTCCCTCACTCGTCGGATGAGTGGATGGGCCGTTAATGTGTGCTAAGCTTGTGCGCATGTGTGCGCGGGCATGTGTGTGAAAGGGGAAATTGAGTTACGATAACAGGAGATGAGCAAATTGAATTCTCACACCACACATGCACGCAGTGGGACAGCCCGTACCTCCCTCCCTCTCTCCTCACTGAGCACCACCCCAGACCTCCCCCCTCCCATTCTCCTGCTGAGTCCCCTGCTCTCTGTTTATAATTGCCTGAGCCCCCAGAATTTAAAATAATAAGATCAGGTTTCCAGGCAGGTAAGTGCATCCAGACTTGTTATCTGTGATATCACCGGTGCTTTAGCCCTCTTCCTCCTGCTCCCTCGTTCTCTCCCTTATCCCCTCCCTCTCTTACTCTCCATCTCTCTCTCTTTCTAGGGTATCTCCTGCTTTTCTAAAACTGTACAGTGAAACACAATACTTTGCATTATATACTTTGTGAAAAGCGGTTTCTGCAGCATCTTGTCATCGTTTGGGTGACTGGCTGCTGTTTGAAGTGCTCTCAGGTTCAGGGCTCGCCGTATAACAGTGACGGCTCGGCTGCACAACAGCATATTATTTACCCAGATGGGGTTAATTGCTGAATAAAAGAATGGTTCTTTTCAGTTGACCATTGTAAAGGTTTGCCCACCCCTCTACCGAGCCTTCCTACTCAAACACACACACACACACACACACACACACACGCACGCACACACACTGCATAGCAGCAGAAATATGAGCACTCATTTTAAAAGCACACACCTGAGGACATACATGCATTTGCACACTTATGCTAACAATAACTTACATGCAGAGTCATAGAATTATTACAAGAATGCAAGCAAGATGGCACACAAAATTGCATATATGCGTTTGCAAATGCATGCTTGTACACAAACACACATACATGTTGAAGGGAAATACAAGAGATAGTAAAAGGTGGGTTACTGTGAGGAAACAATGATCTGTATGTCAAGCGTGTGTTGTGTGTTCACGTGTGCAAGTGTGTGTATGACTGAAGTAAAGAGGCCGGGTGTGGAGTCGGGGCGGGGGTGGGGGGTGATAATCCACCGGCTTTCCCCATCAGATGAGAGCAGAAGGAGGTGGCATCATCCCACAAAAATGCAAGCCTCTGATCGCACAGAGTACAGTTACTTATCTAAATGAAACTCACATTGCGTGTGTAATCAGATGACATATGATGGCATGCAGCAAGTATGAGAGGAAAAATTCATAACGCGTGAGAAGGAAGAAAGGGAGAAAAAGAGGTAATGCACAGAAGGGGGAGGAGAGAGAAAATGAGAGAATGTGAGAAAGAAAGAGGAGGAGAGGTTAAATAGCTCCCACACTTCAGGGCAGGATGGCAGGTTGGACAGGGCTTGACAAGTCCCAGAACAGTAGCCTCTCCTGATCCCCATTAGCAGCAGCCTGACAGTATTTCTGCTTTGAAGAACAGAAAGTCAACACTCCATTTGTGGAGATAAGGTGCAGGTGAAGGAGTGAGCATGGGGCCAGAAAAACGATTTGGGCTGTACTGGCCGAGAAAAAAGAAAAGGTTAAATCATTTGAACTTCTGCTCTGGTTCATTGAAACAATGTGTATGTTCCCGCAGCTTCTTCCATCTCTTTTCTGAAAGTCCTTATCAGTACCTTTAACGCTCCACATTTCACTGCTGACCCACTTTTGTAAACGTCACCTGGGCAGACATGCAGATGCACACACCTGAACAAAGCTTGTGAGTGAAGGCCATCAGA
>JAPZDX010000024.1:19131621-19146329 GCA_029783625.1 Naso annulatus
ATTTGGAGAGCCATAAAAAACACATTCATGAGGTTCCCGAAAAAGAAGCAGCAAGGAATATGTAATACCAAGAAAAATGGAAGAGACGAGTAGTTATCCTCCCAAACATCCACCTCCACTATTCGTAGGTCTTGGCTCACTGTCTAACCTGGCAGGCCGGCAGGTGAAAGAGGTGGGACTGGTACGTTAAATTACAACCGGGGCGACGAGTTCTCTCACAGCTGCCAGGCCCACCTATCCCTTCCAGCTAAATAAAAGCTGTTTAATGCATTCCATAAATCTAATCAAACAAGCCCCTCTCTCTCATTACTCCTTCTGAATCAGCGGTGCTCCCTCATGCCACGCACACTTCGCCATGCCAGGAAAGCTGAAAAATCAGGACCTGAAGTCCAAAAACAATGAAGAAGACTTTTTCAAACCATACGTGGACACAGTGCATGTTTTGCTTTTTTGCTCAGAGGAGACTTGAAGAATTATGTTCTCTGTTATCCTTCAGTTGATCCCTTGATTATAGTCATACAGGTTATGCTGAAATTCTTAAGCAAGCTGGGAAAGGGGCTTTGAGCATGCAAAACATACTGCTTTATGGGAATGAATCAGCCATGTGACAGCTTTTAAATTCATCAGAGTCTACCAAACAAATGTTACTCCTGATGGTCGGAGAGGAAGTCTTTGCTGCATCCAAAAGTAAATCAAATGCATATTTATGTCTCTATTTTGTGTGTCTCGCACTTGTTTTCGTCTCTCCCCTCCCCTTCCTTCTGTGAAGCGGGGCCTACATGGAGAACTTTCCCTGCTTCAGCGGACTAGGCCGTAGGGATATTAGTCGAGACAGGCAATAGTGTTGATTACTCATTGGCCATTAGATTGCTTTCACTGCAGTGGCTAAGCCTCCTGCATCATGAGATCGCTTGGCTGAGTGCAAGATTAGAGAGCGTGCTTTGCTCAAATCCCCCTGCTCACCCCCACCCACTGACCCACCACCCCTTCACCCCTCCAAGCCACCCTTCCTTTTCCTTTCCCCATGTTGAAAAAAAAAAAAAAAAAAGTTCATCTGGCTCCCCTCAGGTCAGCAAGGCAGTGCAGCGGCAAGACAGGTTGACTAGCTGTGCAGTCCTTATTACCTCATTTCCTGTGACCACAGTTTTACCCCCTTTTCTTTTTCTAGCGCAGGAACATGTTTTATGATGGTAATACATAGTTAATGGTCCCTATGACTTAATTGTTTTTAGGGTCAATTTGGAGTGACAAATTCAACTGAACCCAATTGTTTTGTTGGCTCTTTGGCAGGCGTTTTGGCGAGCGAGGCGGGAGTGGGTTCTGTTTGTGATTTTAGTGAGTTCTGTCACACACGCCATCACACACATGCAAAAACATGGGGAAAACTCCAAATATGCATAAAACACATGGATAAACATACTGCCACACATATTTGTACTTATGACACCCATGTGGACAGACTGAAGGATGGTTAAGAAGTCAATGTTAAATAAAAGCCCGGCGGCCTGTTTCAATCTGAGTTTTATTCCTCTCTTTCTAATGTTGGCTTCTTCAGCTCTGACGGGATTCAGAAAAAACAACTAAAGATTTCCTTCTTAAAACAGAACAAGAGAGGGGAAAAAAACACGTGTAGCGCTTCACGTTCATAAGTTCTCTCAGAGTCGCTTGGCAAAGTGAACCCAAAACTTACTATGAGGGTTTATAGATTTGAGCCTGCTCTTCAAAATAAGCTTGGACTTGAACAGTGGCGAGGCAAAGGCAGGGAGAGGCATAGCAGTGCAGCTTAAAGCTCATTACTCTCTCTCCCCGGCACCTTGCTGAGTTGAAAAGGCTTGGCTGCCTCTCGTAGACACATCCACCGGCTCCTAATCAGGTCAACAGCGGAATTAACCAATCTTTTAGATTTGGTCACTGATGCTTGCAGGTTGTAAAAATACTTGCTTTTGAGTGTCATTGTGGCTTACTGTGATATAGTTCTTGTCTGTCATTTAGAACAAAGAGGGATTCATTGAAAGAGTTAAAAGACAAGGCTGAACTTCAGGGAGGACAAGAGCACATGAAAGCTCAAACCGAGAAAATCTTCAGTGGTGACACTGTACATTGTACGGTGTGCATTGTAACCAAACACATTTACTCAAGTAGTGTACATGAGCACAATGCTAAGGAACTGCTATTTTAATTAATTATTTTTTATTTAAAGTTTCTTAATAATACAAAAAAATATATATAAATGCATAAAAGAAACATATATAATACATCTTACAGATGAATCTATCCAAACATTAGCTTCATGTCAACCAGGTGCAACATTTAAATGCTGCTGACATGTTAATGTATCAGCAATAACCAAATAACCAAATACATAAGAAAACTCTGAGAAGAGGCATTCTTCAAAATACTGTCATATGTAACTTTTGGTTTGAATACTTAAAATTGCTATAAATGATATTTTTATATGAAAAAAATAGCTACATTTGATTTGAAATGGATCTCTTATCGAGGTAAAAGAAGTTCTCAAATCTTTTACTCAAACCGGCAATAGATAATATGTTTGAGCTCAATAAGCGAAATCACATTAAGGTGGTGATATAACAATGTACTGAAGGATACTGCAATAACTGTGACAGATTTACTGCATCACAAACTCAGTTTTATTAAGGATATGTGTATTTTAAAAACTATGTAAACTATGTAACACTCATCCCACCAAAGTTCAAATTGCTTACAGACAGTATTCCCTCTCAGATACCTCAGAACATGGCAAATGTGCACATAACAGTGGTTTAAAAAACACTTGGAACTCAGGTGCTAAATGGACAACTTAATTTAAAAAAAAAAGTTATTGCTTGCATCTGTTATATGCGCATTACTGTTTTAGCCCTACATTTGTGCATTACAGGAACAGTCTTGGATGTTTATTGCAGTTTACACATGGACACAGGAAGTGGGGTGCTGAGGGTGTTGCTGCACCCCCTGCTGACAAGGGGTGGAATAGTTGCCGGATCTGGAGGCGACCGACCTACAAACGCCTCACTGTCTAACTGGCTGACTCCCTATTGTACAAATGTGTTGAGCAGTGGCTGCAGAGGAAGGCCAAAGCTGTTAAACTTCTGGCTTTAGGACTATAAATATATCCGTTTGTTCAATTTTTAAAAACTTTTCAGGTGAGAAATAACATGTAAATTCCCTGTATATTGTCAGTTTGTCAAAATAATGTCCGCATTTCCCTCACATTTTAGATTCCTGACCTTGGACCTTGGCTGTCTGACTGGGGCTGCTGGCCATGTTTGTTTTGTCTTTCAGCTGTAACCTACCTTAACTTGCTGAATAGTCATAAACTTGACAGGGCAGAGGAAGTTCTCCAGGTGACACAGAATTATACTTTTAGCTTCCAAAATATTTTTGTGAACTTTTGGATGTCTAGAAGATCAGTATCGGTGCCAATGGTGATTAAAATGTTAATTTTCTTTTGATATAATATTGTATATAAGTGTGCTCTGTCTCACAGCAGCTTGTTTTATTTGAAGATGATTCTGAAGATGACATTTCATATATGATCATAGCTGTTAGGTTAGGTTGTTGATAAAAGAGGAAGTAAAATGAAACTTGTATTAACCTACCTGAAAGAGGAATAAAATGTGAAAGTGCATGCAGAGGGCAGATCACACAACGAGACACATCTTGCCAGCCAGCAGAACCATGGTTTACTCGTTCATATGTAGCAATGCGCAACTGTGTGGTCACCTCTTATCATATGCACACATTGCCATGCAGCACCCCTTAGAGAAAATACGATCCAGCGCACGAGTTTATATATTTGGAAGCAAATGCAATGTGTCCTTTAGTATCTGGGATCTGAGGAAAACGGAAAGTTGTCTAACAGTAGAAGGCCTACCACTTGGAAACGTTAAGGGTTTAAAGGGATGGGTTTTTTTTCATATTTTTAGTTCGAAAACACTGCTGTAGTTTTACAGGATTCAACCTTTAATAGTAATTGAGATGAATGGTAACATTTTTTTAAACATCAGAAAATGAATGTGGCTCCCAACTCAGGAGCTACAGGTTACACTGAACAGAGAGGCGAAAACATGGCGTCAGTGATGTTTTTCAGAACAGCTTAGCATGTCAAGGCTTCAGGACACTGGGATTACCTCGTAGGAGCAGTATGGAGGCATATTATTTTTTTATGTTTTCTTTTTTTAAGTCTGAAAATTGGTCACCATTTACTTCAATTGTTTGTTAAATTACTGAAAAGACTTTCTCCTGTAAAAACTCCAGCAGTGTTTTGTGGATGAAAAAACTTCACCTATCCTTCCATTATGAGAGTGAGTATATAATGACTGAATTTCCTTTTTTTTTTGGTGAACTATCCCTTTAAGTAAAATTAGTAATGCTTTTAGACGTAAGAGAGTATTTTTTTCTACACTATGCCAATTTTCCTTAAATAAATAGCCGTAATTCTTCTTCCACCACTGCAGTTTTGATGTTTACATTAAACATCACAGATTTACATTGGATTACCACGAAAAAACTTGTATCCTTTGTCAACTTGGTTAGATTTCACATTTAAAGACCCCATGAAATTAAAAATACATTTTCCCGGTTTTCTTCCTGTGTCCATGTGTGAATTGCCATTGATGTCATGTTACATGCCAAAAATTGTGTTAATTTAAAAAATTGATTTTACTATTTTTCCATCCGATGAGAATGCTTTCCTGATTTTTTCAAATAATGCAGACACAGGCCTACTACTGGCATGCATCAGCTTAATTGCAGGGATGAACCTGCATCTCTCCTTCACTAGCAGCAGTGCAGGCTACAGCAATTAGTTCAAACAAATAGTTATGGCCTAACTCCAAAAAACCTTTCATCCCCGTCCCATTTGTCAGTAAAATTGGTAGCCGTAGGTGAAGGTGGTGGCGAGAAGTCCTTCGCAACAGAGATGAGGCTGTCATTATTAGCATTAGCAGGGGCAAAGGCTGGGCTTAGCGCACATTCAGCCCTACTGGCTACTGTGCACATCAGTCAATATCCATGACAAGTTTCATGCCAAATCCCACTTTGACTTCCGTTTCATGGGCCTTTAAGGACAAAAGATATAGAGCATTTGGGAGATGTGTTAATGCACTTAGATGCTGCCCACAGAACCTACTGCATGGTGTGTTAGACACAAGCACATACACACTGGGGCAGCTGGTGTGTGCACTAGTCAGCCTCCCTGACACAGACAGTCATGCAGCACTGTGTCCTTGCTGAAAGGTACATCAATCTCTCTCAGTAGGGCTATAAAACTGCTAAAACACCGAGTGGCATGTCTGTTTTTTACCCTGAGGAATTTTTACTGAGCTTTTCCCCTGAAACACTGCATCCGTGCTTTCAGCTTCTTTTACTTGCCACCTCCTTAACACACACTCCCCCCCCTACAGCACACACATCTACAGACACACGTCACCTGTCAGAAGGTAATAAGCACACTTCCACTGGAGTTTTTATCAAGTCCTTTTGCAATGTGAGAAAATGGCACCAGACAATATTGAGGTTGAAATATGAGGTCACGGAGCTCTGACAGTTTCCACATAAAAGGTTATTGATCTCTCTTAAGGGACAGATTTAAATCTGAATTTGGCAAACCCCTCACAGCCTCCTACACCAAATCCTCGGTGCCGTTTCCCCCCTGCTGTCCTGCGGCCTCAGGGAGTCAGGGGATCAAGTAGGAGGTTGGGAGAGTGAGATGTGAGGTGAGGGGTGTTGCAGCAGTGGCAGAGACTGGGGTGAGTGTTGCTGAACTGTGGAAATGTGGGAGCGATCGCTCCCAGTTGGCCTGACTCTACATCACCGTCCATCCGGACAAATCAGGGAGCAGATCTGGTTTGGGTTGGCCTGGTCCAGTCTGGGCCTTCAGCACTACTGGAGCAGGGAGAAGAGAGGAGGGGGTGAAGCGTGTATGAAGGAAGCTTCTGGAAAGAGAGAACATAGGACTCAATGTCCAAGCTTAGCCAGAAAGATGAGGTGATAGAGAAGCAACAGGAACAGTGAGCAAAAGGCCGGTGAGAGGGGTCTAAAAGAAAACAGAATAATCTCTGTTAGATTTATGAACTATTTACTGAAGCCCAGTGGATTAAGAAGAGAAATCATGAATAAAGAGATTCCATTTCTGTTATTTCAACCTCAGAAAGTAATGTTTTTGTTTCAGTAATCAGTGTTCAGATGTGTAAAAATACAAAGTGGGCTACAGGGAGAAATTTCCTTTGCTAACAAAAATTTGCTTCACTGCAGTCTTCTATTGAGGTGGAGTTTTTACTAGGACTTAAGGTATAAATAAGCCCAGCAACAATTTGCCTGATTTGCATATTATGAATCTTACAAGCTTTGAGTTTTGACATTTGTTGCACATCTGAATTTAACATTTGTTTGAGAGGGAAACACTTCTAGAACTACAAGCCTTTATATTTATCTCACCGAGGGAAGTTTAAATGTGAGGAAATAAATGCCGATACAGCACATGCTACAGTGATACAGGATACCACCACTGTCTGTTTTCAACACTGCTTATCCTATGTGGTCTACAATAACACACCACTGCTTATTTAACACCTACTGAGATGGTTAATTTTACTATTTTATTAGGTATAAATAACTAGCACTGAACAGGAAATGTCTGAAAAGCACTGAACAGGAAATGTCCCCTGTTTTCATTTCAGAATTACGGTCACCTTACATTGTGTGCATTTCTGAACAGGAACATTAACATGAGCAGTGCTCCGCTCTGCTGCATCTCTCTATTTTACTCCGAAGGACACTGGTATGGTCCATTAGTAAATAAATGCACATGAAATTTGACTATTAAGTTAAATAAGCTACAAATTCTCAACTAGAAATGAGACACAGCCATGTTTTAAGCTAAAGGCTAAGCTCAGCATGCTAACATTCTCATATTGTCAGTGTTAACAAACACATGCACTCGCGAAAGTTCGATGTGTTCTAAACTGAACTGGGAACATGAATGATAGTACAAAATGTCATGATATGGTCCCACACCACTAGCTTGGCGAAAAACAACCTGCAAGTAAAAGGTTGAGCTACTCTGCTGCTGATTATCCCCACAGCTGAAGTATTTGAATGAGCCGTGCCAGACTCTTTATTATACGTGTTCATTCTCTGAGAGGCCAAACAGGACATCACAGGTGAGAATAAGCTCTCGTGTGTCTGAGGCACAGCCATTACATGACGTACGATTCATCATCCACTAACTCCACTCCACAAGCCATTAATGAAAGACTGTCTGCCACTGTGACTCACTCCATCTTTGTCTGTTTTATATAGCGAGCATTAGACACAGAGACAGAGGAAGGTAAGGCAGGTCAGAAATGGAGATCAGATATGGAACAAGTATTTCTTAAAAGAAAAAGAAGAAAAAGAGATATTAATGCTCAGAGATAAAAAGGGTTTTTCCTTTGTCCCAGCTTTCACCCGCTAAGATCATTCCTCAAATTCCAGAGAGAAGCAGGAGCGAGTCTCACCAGTGGCTCATTTAGGCATGATTGACATTATTTGCTACCATTAGCCACTAGTATGCGTTTGCACTCTGACCCTGAAGCAACCATATTGTTTGAAGCAACTTTAAGCAGTACGGTTTAATCTGCAAAGGAAAAATAGCTTGTGGAACCGGCCTGTCCAGGGCCTCTTAGATTGATCAACAATTAGAAGTGAGATAATGATGGCCATTTCTCCAGGGTCAGAACTCGTAGACTCTCCTCCCAACCCAGCCTGGCTTAGCTGAGCCCTGCTTCGTCACCACAGACGTAATAACCACCTCAAAAGCTCTGGATGCAGCCATAGTAAGCTGCATGTTTCTTTAACCACAGTGGTTTGACATTAAGAAAAGCAGAAACGCTCTCTTTTCCTCTGAGCGACAGACAGATGATTCAGCCGAGAAGTTTCTGTCTTTGCCTCATCAGACTGACGTAAGTGTGAATTAGGCAGCGAAACACAGAGGTGAGGCTTAGCGACATTAAAAAAATGAGCTATGCGCGGGAACATTTTGATTGACAATTTGATCCTGGAGCTGACAGCTTGTTTATCATCCAATGTGCACAGCTTGTGACGGTGCTGATACATTTATGCTTAATAAAAGAAGTTACAGTGAGGCAGTGACATAACAGCGTACTGAAAGATACTTCAGTGACTGTGACAGATTTACTGAGCCGCACAGTCAGAGTTTTATTTCAAAAAGTATGTATTCAATGTTTTGAACCTTGCGGTATTTTGTAAGAGGAAATAAAAAGCATGATATGGGGTTTCGCTAACTGTGCAGAGTTTGTTCCAACAATAAATCCCTGCTTTGAATGACCCTGTATATGTTCTGCCTCCCTGCTGTAACAAAATGCCGTTACAGAAACACGGTCACAGTACCGCCAGTGTATGTCCAAGTTAAAGAAGGCGAGTGGTGTAAAAATGAAGAACACCTGAGGTATATTAACTTTGCAACAGGCTGAACTGTGACCTTCCCGTATTGAGCAGCTGGTGTGAAACAAGGGTTAACAACATCAACCCACCCTCCTGAAAAAAAGCACCATCCTCACCCCCCTTCCCCCCAAAAAAGACCACAGAAGTGGTGAGGCGCTGCGGCCCACATGAGGCGAGGGAAGGGGAGCTAAGAGGGGGGCAAAGAGGACCAGAGGAGGTCCTTGGTTAAAAGCAAACAATAGCTGCATGTTCAGTCCTACTATGTACCCAGCGCAAATGTAATTAGAGGCAAATCTTTTCTCACAACAAACGTTTTTTACCCAGGGAGAAACCATCCAGGTGAACACTTCCAAGATGTCTTACTCTGACATGTGATATCGATTTGCTCTTGTCTGTCAGTAAAGTGAGTCATTGTTTAACTTCCTCTCCAACACCCAAAGCCATCTCTCCGCGGGATGAGGAATGTTTGCATGTTGAAGGATGAGTTCTACTGTTGGTAATAATCCTCCTCACTGTGTTGGGCTGCACAAACACGTTGGATTTATACTTGTGTCACATTGATGACAGCTCAAGGCCACATTGAGAGTAAACACATGATGGGACCGTTTTAGTCAAAAATTCAAAATACTTAGTGCATTATTTTAATACTTGGAGTACTTGTGGTAGTGATGGAATGTAAGCTACATTTCTTGAAGTACTGGGCTGAATCAAACTAATGCCTAGTTTACATCAAACTGTAAACTTTTGTTGCAGTTCAGACTTTCTTTTCATGACAGCGACATACTGGCCCCCCTGAAACTGCAAACTTTTGAGACCAGGGTGTTATCTTTTAAAAATGATGCATGATACACTAACAACACATGCATTCTGATGGAACACCTCTGCTTGACTTACTGGTGTCACTTTTAAAATGACACAACACGATGACGCGTAAATCAAGATCCAGGTTTTGTTAAGACATGATCAGCAGCAAGTGAGAGATGGTGTGACGGACAAATGAACACACTAACCAACAAAGACAGTTCCCACCAACAGCAAACAATGAGTAACAGCTTTTTATTCACACTCCACCATAAGAAAAGCCAAAGTGAAGCCTGGGGCGGTTGTTTGTGTCATGTTTAACATGTTCCTTTCCTCAGGAATTGACACATGGACTGCTTAAGTGCTGCAATTAGGATGCATCTTTATGTACCATGGACTTACGGTAGCCTAATAATTGTTAAAATGTGTTTCTTCTCCAGAGATCTCGTGTGTGTGTGTGTGTGTGTGGGTGGGTGTGTGTAAGTTTTTTCCTTGTACTATAAGGAGGTTAATAAAGTATTGTTTCCTTACTTAAGGGAATATTCCCTGCCGACGGAAGTGTTAATAAGTGCACTTAAAACCTGCAGAGCAAGTGGTACAAATCACACAGCATTAAGCAGACCTTTCACAACAGTATAACTCTTTGTTTGTTAGATGCAAAACAATCTTTAGCACACCAAAAATGTATCCTAAATGATTTTTAGAAGATGCATCAAATTCTCCTAAAGTAAGCAATTTGTCCAAACAAGTCAATGATGATCTTGACACGAATATTTGCACGCCTTACAGCTGACACGAGGACTTGTATACAGTAGTGGCTAGTTGCTGTGAACACACGTGTCCTGCCTTAGACCTGTTTGTCTCCTCTCTCTGCGGTGCCAGATGCTGCACTGATGTGTTCTTGCATATGGAACCACTCGGCTAAGCAAACAGAGAGCAGGCTGGATCACACAGTGGGAAGGGAACCATCCCTCTGAGTAATAATAATGAAAAGTAGGCTAACCATATGTCAACTATCCCACATTAACAACAGTCTCCATCCCTAAAACCATCCCTTGCTTCGTGCACAGCCAACTTCTTTCTGCTCCCTACCTGCCATAATCCATAACAGGTTCATAACAAGTGCACTTATCATATAAATGGCTTGAGTGTTTTGAGAGGTTTTGACGTATTCTGAATTATTCCTGCCATTTTGTACCAAGATTGAAAATAGTTACATTACTTTTATTGTCTGTATTACAGCTAAAAAAAAAAATACTGAAATGTATAACAGATGAATAATCATAATAAATCATAACACATCATAATACACTGAAATAAACGAGCCCAGGAGTTGACATGGATGTATTTTTTTCATTTGCTTGTTTGTTTTTTGAAGGCACGTTCTTTTTCTTTTTTGCATGCATGTTTTATAAATTGAATACTGGTTTTATAAATTGCATGCGCGTTTTAGTCTTATTTCAAGCATGTGATTTTTCAAATTTATGCACGTTTGTATTTTGCACACATGTTTTAATAATTTGCACGTGTTTTATTCCTAATTCACACGTCTGTTTTATTTAAACGCATGTGCAATTTATAAAAATGCGCATGAAATACAAAACATGCATGCATTTTACAAAAAGTAAACACACCCATGTCACCTCCCGGGCTCTGTAAAAATCTGATCAAATTGAGGCATAATCAAAATGCAGTTAAAAGTTACAGGGCTTGCCAGAAAAACTGACTGATTAAACCTTTCTCTGTAGGCCAGTCTTCAAACAATCCTCTCTGTTTTCTTTACAGTAATTTTTTTGTTTTTGTTGTTGCTTTCTTGTTTGATTTTTTTTTGGCAACTTCTCCAGCCTAAAGGAGCAACTAAGTTGTTTGTCAGAGTCAGGGACCCATATGACATTGAATAAATTATTCAGGGCAGCGTTTTCCAGTCTTTACTCTTTGGTTAATATTTGGTTACATTTAGGCAACACTAAAGACTAAATTATCTCAGTGGCAGCTTCATGGTCATTATGGCTCTATAGCCAAGCTCTCCCTTTCTGACTCTGGCTTCTGACCAAAATTTTCAGATAAGCAAGTAGTTGTATAAAACAACATTAAAGCGCAAAACAAATTAATGCTTCAGTTACTTTTAAGCTCTCTCAAAACTTTGCTGATTTAGTTTTATCTGGTTATTAAAATGCATTAAAACTGAATTATGTATGTTTGACAAAGCACCTGCTTTCCCCTCACTCTTCTTTGATGCTTCCTCTCCTACACTGTCCACATCATCACCTGCAGACTGCTGGATAATTCTGTTATCTATTCAAACACTGCAGCATTAATCACCAAAGCCATTTTCTTTTTGCTGTACCCCCTTTGCATCGCCGACCACGGGTTTTCTCTTCCCATCCATGTTTCCCTTCTTTACCCGAGTGCTGGATACTTCAGTTTCATTTGCGATAGCAACTGCTACCTGCTGTTACAGATTGCATCAACTGTGTTGCTCCAAGATTCCCATTAAACCATTAGCTATATGTATATTAGCCATGTAATGCCGGGGTTGGGTAGAAAAGACCACAAGACAGCAAGGGAACGTTCCTGAACATCCCAAAGGCCAGTCCACGCCTGTCTTAAGTTTGAGCGTAAAGTAAACACTAAATGCTACATTGTACTAAGTTAGTTTGACACTAAACTCTTCACTTGAGAAGGACGGTCCTTATAGTTCCAGAGTTTTTAAAGGGTTGCATAAGCCCAAAGGTAATTGTCATATAATCCCCTAAATGATGTTTAAGCCTAAAAATCCCAAGAATCAGACCTTTGATATTTTCACGACTACAGTAATACACACTCAAACACACACTGGCTGTATCAGAATGTCTGATATGTCTGCCTTACAGATGATTATACAGTAAAACAAACTCAATTCCTACTGACAGCTGTTTTTTGATCAGAGCTTTGGCTCCTTTCAGCCTCTGATGACATATACATCTGTGTGTGTGTGAGTGTGTGTGAATGTGTGTGTGTGTGTGTTAGTGCTTGTGTGTGATTGCCCTGGGGTCTCTTGGAGTGAATATGAGACGGCTTCATATCAAGACACACACCACTGAGCTCCTCGCCAATGGTCCTCCTATCCGCCTTTATTACAAAATATGATTTATAGCCCCTAAATACAGCCATGAGATGCTTTAATAAGACAGGGAGCTTATAAAGAGGGACATGTGATTAAGAGCAGATCCCTGATCCTCTTGGGTCAATGAGGAGTATATAATATGTTTTGGGGGGCCGGGGTTGGGGGGGACGGGACAGATGCACAGAGATCCTGAAGGTAAGGCCATGAGATCTTATTTGCTGTCAGACTCAATCCAGCCAGCACTCTGGCTCTCTGCACTCTGCAGTCGTCCTCCTCTGCGGGAGAAGATATTACAAAATATAAAAGGAATTCTCTTTTTTTAATCTCTGTTACAATTAAACTGGCAGTATTTATCACCTGGTGTAATGAACAGTGACATAGAATAATGCGTAAGGTCACGAATTTCAACTTTACTACTAGGAAATAACAAAAGCCTCTCTGGTCCCTCCTGACTAAACCCTTTCAAATCTGACGTTACTTTTTCTTTTAATCAATAACACATCGTGTGATATAATCCAGGCTGCACTTGCACTAATTGTGGCATTTTAGAAAAAGGGTGGGGTCGCTGGTGTCCTGTGTGAGGCTAGAAACACAAAGGCTCATATAAGACTATCCCTCCCTTTGCTCTGTCCCTACAGTAACAGCATCTGGCTCTGGCTTCAGTCACAGAGATGGACCAAGACTTAAGACAGTGTCCAACCTGCGCTGCCTGTCGACAGACATAGCACAAAGATCTGAGCACAGCCAATCATGTCCAAGGTAAGAAACAGACCATCAAAGGTCCATCACTGAGAAAAAGGAAAGGTGTGCAGCAGGCAGGAATCACATCTGTCACGATGGACCGTTTCAATAACAGGATTAAAATAAACTGAAGGCAGTTCATCAGAGTTCAGGCAGCTCCTGTCGCGAAAAATTATACAACTTAAGTCAAACAACAAACAGTGATGTGTAAAATCGGTGGAGTCACCTTATAAATGGACTGTTTTCACTTTGTACAACTTTATTTTAATGGCTCACATTTGCACCCGCTGAACAGTGATGGGTACAAATTTGCCGTATGTGTTTGAGGAAGTTACAAATCAAGTAAATATAAGCCTTTTCAGAGCCAACTGTATGACATGCCATATTAGGAAAAGTGCATTCTATATAAAGTTGTCTGTTCCAAGGTTCAGATATTGCACATGTTCCTTCACTGTCATGGCTCATTGTGACACTAGGCTACACCTGTTCTTTTCCTGCAATGACAGATCAAAATGTTTGCTGTAGGAAAAAAAAAAAAAACAGTTGATAAGATGCTTCTGTAGAGCCAAATGGCTAATATTTGTAACAACACTTAAGACTGGACAACATGCTCAGTAAAACTGGTCTTTAGTGAGTTCTCAGGTAGAATCGGTTAGTTTGTTCTCAACAGCTGTCTAGTCAAGCTTCACAACAACTCTCAGGAGCACAGTGAACAGTGTTACGTGATTTGGTCACAAAAAATAAGCAAATATGGTGATACTCCAGCTGATACACACAGAACTGCACAAATAATCCAGACGTTTTTGGGGGTTTTTTTTAAAGCAATTTGGAGAAAAATGTAGAAGATAGACACATAAAAAGAAAATACATGGTTTGCATTCCTTCTTTATCATTGCATTAATGTCCAGATGTTTTTACATAAAGTTACAGAAGTCATTCACTTGTAATGCACAACAACATAGGTGCATGGACATTACAGTTCTTGTGTCGCTGTAGGTCAACAGTTTGCAGGTTTCCATTTAAACCCATTTACCTCAGAAGGTCAGTTTCTCCCCTCTACTTCTCCCCATCTTCAGCAACTCTGCTCAGTGGCAGCATTATGTTTGCTTTAAGAGGAATTTCAGGCTCTGGCAGACCAAAAACCCCTTTTTATTGAAACTACACAATGTTTAAAAAAAAAAAAGAATAATCCAATGCCATGGATAACAACCTTGGCGACCAGGCAAGTACTGTTTTGTTTTTTTGTTTTTTTTTCATGACTAGGGAAGAAAGGAAGCCTTAAGTAGAAGTTTTTCTGCCGGTTAGTGCAGTGCTAACCTGAGACTCAGCTATGCAAAACCACTGAACGCTCACCAAGTTTCACGCAGCCACAGTTACAACACAACGCAGTTGTTCCAACCGCATGTCGTGAGATGCACAAGTGGGCCGGCGGAACAGCACTGCGGCACCAAGTTTAGAGGTACGGTATGAATTGAGGTCAGGTTAAGGTTAGGATTAGTCATAAATTGGTTAAGGTTAGGGTCAAGGTAAGGGTTTGGGTTAGTCCATACAATTAAATGGAAGTCATGAAGCTGTTCAAACAGCCTAAAAGAAC
>JAPZDX010000024.1:19180510-19190975 GCA_029783625.1 Naso annulatus
GAGAGAGAGAGAGAGAGAGAGAGAGAGAGAGAGAGAGCTGGACCATCTGCACTTTAATGAGTTACCCCATGTGCCAAAAGTAATTTTCAAATTCGGGTTAATCTTTTCTGATCTTGCCTTTTCTGACCTCCAGGAAACACCCTGCCTGCTTTTATAAGCACGTTTCATTTACCTGCAAAAGTTTAAAAAAAAAAGCCAGATCACAGGTAAAACTTGTCTCTGTATGGATGAATGATGCGTAAAAGACGCAAAACCTGTTACTTTACGCGTCAAAACCTGCCCCCGTGAGTATTTCTATCCTGATGGAGGAGATCTGATTGAAGAAAACTCCCAGCTGAGGTTCATTCTGCAGGTTAATGCAACGCAACACTTAGGGGACGCTGGGACGAATCCCAAAAGAAACCAAAGGCGCTTGGGCTGAAAGAACGGGAAGAAAAATAATTTTCCGTAATTAAAGTGGCGGTCGCAAAGGGAGGTTCCCAGTAAAAATACGAGCCACTTCACAGCGGAGGAAGTGCTCTTTCATTTTTTTCCTCTTCGTCGTTTTTTGGTGATGTGCCCATCGTGGCCGAGTTGGGTCATTATGGGAGAATAGACAGTGTTTGATATGTTATGACATGAACACTCAATTAGATCACCGAGTTCAAATACTCCAATCAGCCGTTCGATGCCAAGCAGCTCTCAGAGGGTCCAACTCGGGGTCAGAGCCAGTGACACATCACATCAAAATCAGAGGAGAAAGTGAGGCGTTTTTCCTATCAAATCAGTTCACACTGCAAGAAATGGCGGCACGAATGAAGCATAGCTTTGTGCTCATTCTTAAAACTTCCTCTTTTTGTGTGAAAACGGGAAAATGTGTGAGAGTGCACTTATTTTTAGTGTGGTGAGGTTTGTGGAAAAGGTATTAAACCTTGAAATACTTTTGTGGAAAAACTACATCTCACAGCAAGCAAGTCTTAAAAGAAAGCTGATTTACACTGGAAATAACTGAAACTGCACCTCATCATGTAGGTAGATAAGAACATGATTGAAGCAGCCGACTCTGAGCCGAATACCTCACTGGATATTTTTTGCAGCGCGCAGCCTGCATCCCGGAGCTGGGGCTTGGAGTGTTTCGGACAGGAGGGAGCGCAAACAAAGATAGCTTTTATTTCTCCTGCAAAGATTAACTCGGGTTATGTCCCCTTGTGTGTGTTGGATGTGTTTGTGTTTATCAGATTGTGTTATTCCTCGCAGGCTGGTCAAATCACTTGGTTACACATGCTAACTGACCCAAACACCTGCTTCTCACACCGACCCGCTCTGCCGTGGCCCCCAGCTCCCTTTGTCAGCACAAGAGGGCCAAACTGGGCACCATAATGGCAACAGATTGATTTGTTTTTTTAATAGCCCATGGTGGATTTTTTTTTTTTTTTTAATGAAACTCAGTTTATATTTTTAATGTTGGAGCTGGTTTTACACTGCTTTCGTTTGGAGTTGGATGAAAAATGGAAAAATTAGTCAACTTCTGAGCACTCTCATAAAACTGAAAAAAGTTTACTCTGGATTTTAGCGGAGCTGGGGAACAAAATGGTTTTCAGCCCGCACTGACAGTGATTTACAGCCTTTATTTAGAGAGCGCCTTAATTGGTGTTTTACTGTCCTGTAACCCAGAGGTTAATTTAGGCTAAGTGTAATATAACTTAATACTCAGAGAAAGTTACATGTTTCAGCGGCTGTGTGGTGAAGCGATCAGAATATAGCCACGGAAGTGCAATCGTGCATCTTTAAAATCATTTTTCCTCAACTCTTATCCTTGTGATTTGACTGTTGTTATTTTGTGCGCGTAAAAGCGCATTTGCACACAACGTTGCCTAATTTAAACGTGCGTAAAAGTTTTCGTTGTGAGCTTGTTTTCTCTATTGCTTTCATGCATTGGCGTAATTATTAGCCACGTTTCCGTGAAATCTATGAAAAGTAGAATATAAGAATAGTTGTTAAGGAGAAACTGTGCCACAGAATTATGCAAGACTGATGGAGCTGGCAGCGGACTGAAACCAACCTGTTCCTCTGTCCACAAAACTTGTTATGGTGTTGGCAGATTTAGAGGAGCGGAAAAAGCTGGCGTTTAGTCCGAGCTTCTCTGCAGCCGAGTATGTCCTGTATATAGAGAGCATGTAATCATGTGGCACAATAGCGTCCTTTAGGTCTTCTTTTTGATGGCCCACGGTAGGATGTGAAGACGCGAGAATATCTTTTAGGAATTTGGATGACCTTTGTCCGTCCTGATGAGAGATCCTGGCTCCCTTGTTCTTCCTTGGCGCAGTGGGAGAGATGATAGCAGCAGACTGGAAACACGGTATATTCCCAAGAAAAACAAGGAGCAGGCCCAGATATAGCGTTACGAGTCGAGATGCGTCCATGGCTGGAAGAGACACCGGGAGATTTTGAGAAACTCTTACTTTTTTTTCCCGCCCAGTGAAGTTGGATTCGGGACGCCGCCGGAGTCGGAGATGGTGTGCGCGTCAGGGTCGGGGAGCTTTTGCGCTCTCCCGTCGCACCAGAAGAAGTGCGTTTTGCGCTCTGGACTCCACACAAGAGCGGAGACTGCTGGGCCGAGAGGAACACGCCCACATGGTCGCTCAGTGCAGGGCTTCCCAAACAATTTCATGTCACAGACCTCCAAACAGACGCGCACTATAGAGTCAACGGACCGCCAAAAGATCCGGGCACGAGAGTCCATGTGGGAAGTTTTTGATGGTGGTGGTTCATCATCCAATTGGTGAAAAGGCTACACTATCCAAAGATAGGATCACGGTGTGCTTTATTATAAATGACAGTTATTTAAATGATGATATTAATGAATGAATTAAATTATCATGAATAAATATCGTATTTCCTTATTTGTTCATTAATTCCTTCCTTACTTGATAATTTTACACGCAGGTTCAGACTACAGCCAAGTATGTCTCAGCAGCACTGAGCTACTTCCGTTTTCGCCTACCAAGTTTATAAAGTTAACCAAGGTAGGACTGCTCCTTATCACAAAGTCTTTGGGAGCCTGAAAGCTCCCAAGGCCGAGTCAGATCAGATTAGACTAGGCCTACATTAGATTAGATTAGATTTTTAACACAGATAAACATGAAGAGTCTCTGTGTAAGGCGATCATGATGCACATGCAGTAATTCAAAAAAAAAAATCATTCAAGGCAGATAAAATTCCGGTAGACTATCAGTTTGAGTGCATTAAAGAACGAAGAATCACTCCTCAGAAACGAAAACATGGTTTAAAATGCTGAAGGCAGAGGTCTCGTGCATTTAAATATAGTCTCGTGCTGTGATCACAGCAAACCAATAACATTCTGTCTTGGTGAGGAGTCATTCAGATGTATCAGATACGATTAAAATAACACTTGTGACCTCTAGTGGACATCACCACTTATTGCAACTCGATGTTTCCCTGATAGAACGAAACGAGGACAAATGCTGCATTCAGGTCGCGTGGGAAAATCTGTTCACATGTCTCCAAGTCATATATAGGTTAGTCACAAGCCCCAAACAGTAAAACAACCGTCTGCAGCTCTTCAGCTGCCTTCGCAGCATGAAATCTCGCGTCCATTTGTTCTACTCAGTCAGCCAACAGCAATGAAATTCAAAATTAGGTCACATAGTGTTAAAAGTAAGCCTTTGGCCCAAACCAGTTATTTATCTTGCTTCCAATCAGTAAAACTGTATGTTGATCATATTGTATGATAAGTGCACTTAAAGAGATCTTACTTGCTTTGCATTAACTCTGTGTTTTAAGATGAATTCTGAATAAACTCAGCCAAGACTTCGGAAAATTCAAGTTAGGACATGAGACTTTATAAACAGTAGACGCATCAGTTTTATCAGTATTGTGTTCCTGTAATCATTATGCATCTTGCATTCATGTTTTCCTTCTAACTGATGTGGCTGCTATCCAAACATTGTTCCAGTCTGCCTATCTACTCCACTGGCTGGACCAAAACTCGACACAGGAAGAGGATAAGGGCCATGGCTGCACTATTACAATTATCTGTTATTATTTATCAATCAAATATCTATTAATTATCATCTATATATTGATTTTCCTGTCCATGAGATACAGCTTTACAGTTCTACTCCACAACATTTCAGAGGCAAAAACAGTATTTTTAACATTTTTCAAACACACACCTCCAAATTTGGTTATTTTAAATGTAAATATTGCTGATGACTTGGAGGAACATGTTACTTAATAAGTTGAGAATTTTTCCCCCGCTTCGTAGGGTTAGGAGCTGTTAATTTCTGCAGCAGGAAGTGTCAGGCAGCCAAATAAAATGTCCACCTGAATGCAAGTCCACATACAGTTTATTCATGCTGGCAAACATCTCAGAATATTCTTCGATCTGTTTTCAAAACTCCAGACTTTCATCAGAACTGAGCACATCTCAGGATCTGTGGTCATATGACCAACAGGTTATTTCGTAGAAATGTATGACAACAGTCCTTTGGGAAGTAATATGTGCCTGCAAAATTCCCCTATGGAGGAAAAAGCGCAGCTGCTGAGGCAAACGATGCATTTACATGACAGTATCCAATGGATTTAAAGAACACAGAACCAGGAGCAAACCTCCCTGATTTCAGCACCATGGAGAGCAGACTCGCTCGTCCACAGTGGTGTCAGGGGAACTGAAAATGTTTACTCGACTGAAAGTAAAAATTACCATTTGGAGAACCTACTCAAGCAAAAGTAAGGAAATACTCAGTCAATACTTACTTCAAAGTACAAGTTACTTCACATTTTAATATTTATTCATGACTAATTATTATTAATGTTTTTTTGTGTAAAAGCCCACACAGCTACAGCTGCAAAATTAATAGCTACAAGATAAATTAATTAAAAAAAAAAAAAAACACCAAAGATTAACATTAGACATGATGATAAAATAACATAGCTAAATGGAACTGGCTTAGACCTATCGCATTTTCACACAGGTACGTGCAAGTTAGAATACTTCATGTGCTTGACAAGTGGAGAGCAGAGATCTCAGTGTTTTGCGAGAGGCACAGCAAACACTTCATCACCTGAAAAAGTGTGGCAGAGGATCAGGCGCCACATTAGGAACTATGAACAAGGATACAAAATGATCCAAACAGCCACTCCAGTACCACCACCAACCACCCACCCTGAGCTTTCATACCATTGCAGGTTATTTCAAGTGAACTCTTTGTCATCAGCGTTGTATTGACACACACGGAGTCTCTAAAAGCCCCTTTCAAATTCAGTGTTATTGACCAATCCGGGCCTTGCTCTGCAGACACATATCAATATGATTATAAAGACACGAGGTCTAAAACATCACTCCGCTGACAAGTTTTTCTTCAAATTACACTGTGAATGTTTTATTCCTCCTTTCACATTAATGAACTAAACAACATGTCAACAAACATGTCTTCCAAGTAACAGTAAACATAGGTGAAGTATGTGTTTGCTGTATGCAGCACAGTGTGTGCTTTCACTATCACCTCCTCTATTCTCTCTAGAAACTCTATTAATGGTAATTTTGTTCTGAATACTTACCAAAAAATTACCCAATCAACATAAAAGAATGTAATAATGTGTTGAATACATTGCAGATGCGACAAATAACTTATTTGTGTCATACAAATAAGCTATAAACAAAGGCTAACTCACATGTAGGTCTATGGCTTGTTGTATTGTAAACATCTTTGCGACTGTATGACTCTGACAGTTAATGAGACATTTAGTGGTTGTTTTGCAGGAAACCTCTTGATCAACCCTCAAGGACCCTTGGTTGTCCCTGGACCCCAGTTCAGAAACTAAAGGTCCATCCCACAATGTCACTCATCATGATCTTTGCCTTTAGCAGAGCTGCTGAAAGCTCGTGATAAAAATGTGACTAAGTTACAGTCAATCACGTGTTTCAATCAGTCTCTGTCATTTCTAATCCAGAGCTGTTTACTTCTGTTCTTAATGTTATGGCGCCCTCTGCTGTTCCCAAACTAGCACTTCTATTTATTATTGTATAAAATCTGTGCAACCAGAAACGCTGTAAAGAAGCTCAAGTTTACAAACACATACACACACACATACACACACACACACACACGTGCCACAGGTCAGATTTTTATCACCGCTCAGTCAGACATTCCATGTAGAGCACAAAGGGCCTCATGTTGGATTTCATGTTTCCATTCAGTGGCCACTTTATTAGGTACACCTGAACAATCAAATGCAGTTTTTTCTACGTGGTCATACAAGATTTAATTGATTTGCTTCTTGGGCGTCAGGGGTTTTCTTAATATTCTGTCATCCTCTCATTTGTAAATAGAGAGGCAAAAACTGACCAACCTCTCAGTATCATGGAGTTCAGCACAACAACACCTTTGACAGTTTGTACAGGTTTACCTCATAAAGTGCTCACTGAGTGTAGATTTCTACTGTTTTCCAAGTGAGATCTAATGTTTTAGTTCTAACCTCAGTCCAGAAATTTGACTCCAAGTTGAAGTGAAAAAGCTTCAAAAGTTTCAATGGCTTCAGATGTTCCATGAGAAAATGAACATTCAGAGAGAAAGTCGACCCTGAGTCGGCTGCTGAAAAGGTGGAGGGAGATGCACAGGAGTGCACAGGTCCACACAGACATACAGGAGCTGCAGTCTGAGGGTTTCTGTGAGTGATTCCTCTGGGCTCAGACTCTTTCAGAAAGTTGCAGAGAAGATGTTTGGCTCTCTAGCGCATCTGTCACATGCAGTAGGCCTATTTTAGCTTCAGTTTCTGACAAGATGCCTTTATGTTGTTTTCTTAATCTGACCTGGATGGAAAAATAATTGCAGATCTCATTGGCACATAGCAGTGATGGGGTGTTAAGTATTTTCTGCTGCAGATTGTCCCATCTTTCCTGCACCGAATAGTGTATAAGGTTATTGCCCTAACCTGTGAATAGGCCGATATAACGCAATCAAGGTCAAGTTATGAATAAAATGCACCTTTTACATGAAACATAACCCACCTACATATTAGCCTACATATACCAGCCTGTCTGTAGGCCTACATATGCTTCAAGCCCTATATGTTGGAGCGGGTCGACGGTTAAGTAATGCCTCATGTGTTATGTAACACACTTGGGATGGGAGTCATATTGTGCGTGCTTCGTCAGTGGTCTCGCTCCTTGTCCAATCGCGCGTGTCCTCAGTGTGCGCACTGCTCTCATCCACCCGACAGCCGAGCAGCAGAGCGGAGGCTGGCAGCGCCGGAGCACCAGCAGCGGAGCGACCCTTTGTGCTTCACCGACCGACAGGCATCCTTTCGACAGAAACCACCGCAATCCGACACCAAGGCAAGCCTTTCATTTATTTCTCTTCCATTCAAAATCGTTTCCAACGGGTCCGTTGCTATCATCATTGGAGTACACACCGAAATGAATCTGTTGTTTTCATGATGGGAGCAGGTGGTGCCGAAGAGGAGCTGTTTACAAGTTCAGGAGCGAGTCTTTTGTCAAATCATCCAGATGTTCACACACAAAAAAAAACAAATGTTTTGTGTGGGACTGGAATAAATTTGGTTGCATTACGTCTGAAGTTGGATATTTACATCTTACCTTTAGTCTGTAGGCTGAGGATTACATCCCCAGCAGCTCTGGGTCGCCAAATGAAACAAAACAAACCCCTTCAGATACAACACGATAAAGTATTTAAACAGTCGGAGACAGTGTTGGAGAAGATGCTGTCATTCTCTGGGAATATCGGGACGTCAAAATCTCAAGCCTTTAAAAAGAATGAAAACGGATTTGAGGTGAGGTGTTCAAAACAAAGGGCGGCATGTAAACACATGGGGTAATGTCAGGTGTTAGATCAGTGGGTCTGCTTGATGACGGGTATTTTTTTTCCTTCAATTTAGAAAAATGGGAATTTCAAGTATTTTTAAAGGATTTTAGCACCATGAAGGTCCTCTGTGCCTGTGGAACCATGTGATGCTACAATACAAAGAATTATTTTATATATGTCTGGAAGCTGCCAGCCGTGTCTTTCCTCAGTGGTACAGGCGTCTCCTGTTCTCTCAAGAAAACATGAATTAATCAGTTGGTTTCCATAGATTTAAGCTTCCTGTGAAAAGTGAAAGTCAATTTGATTACTCACTGTGACATCACGGAATGATGATGCAGATGGCCCGATCAGCTTAGAGCAAGTGTTATAAATGGCACTCTGCTTAGAAGTAAATTGGTCCATTTTCTGTTATTTCCAGTTTTTATAACTGAGCTGTACAGTCGGTGCATCAAATGTCTTTATCACTGAAATGACACAGCTGAACACATTAGCAGAGCAAAATGCACTGAGCGCACGATGGGGTTCAGATTGAATTGGAACAAACACCTTCACATCAGTCCATGTGCATGGTCAACATGAGAAAGCAGATAGACTGGGACGGATTAAGGGACTTTATTTTTCACGCCCACGCCATGTTGTTTTAGACCATCTGGATGGGGGAAATAGCTTCAGTGGAGGCTTAAAGATTTACCAGTCATGTAGGCCTGCACATTTATCTCAGCATCCCTCTGACAGCTTTTTATCCAGTACATCTACTTTCTAAATCAGTGCACTCTTATTTTTGAGGGACTTTTTGGAGTGACAGTGTGTTGCCTGCACAGGCAGTTTGGCTGTTGGTCATGCTGGAGAGAGCTGGAAATCCTGTGTTTGCAACTAAGACAGGCTAATGCTTATTCTGTCACTTAGCAGTTTGCCAATTAACATTGTCTGGAGAAAGCAGAGGATGCGGGCAGAGGACCGCGGCGTAATCCTACTTTTCATGGGCTAGTTCAGGACAGGAACACAAAGGAAGCAGGCAAGATTTCACAAAAGTTAAAATGATGTAAGCATGGGTAGCAGAGCATGCATAGGCATGCATCTGCATTCAAACACCTCTCAGGGTTTGGGGTTATAAGCTTGATCATCAACAGAGGATTGTGTTGCACTGGAACAAAAAAGATGAGACTGTTGTTAAACACTGTTTGAATAGTTTGGTTGACATCAGCTGAATTTTGACTCTTTGTTCTTCATGTTCTGATCTTACACCCTCCTGCAATTCCATTATTTGGCTTCTTATAGCTTCATTAATTTATCCTCAAAATATCTTCCTGAGCTAAAATACCTTAACACCTCTCTTTCCTCTCAACAGTACCTGGAGTACTGAGTTATTTTTCCCCCTTGTCTTCAATCTCATTTCATAAATATTTTGTAGCACCTGACTGTTGTATGCAATCACTTAGGGTTCATTGGAAAATAACTTTTTAAACATCAGTCATCATCGCTTTATGGCTTATACCATTGAAGTTTTCACCATTAGTTTTATTTTCGCTGCTTAGATTAAAAAAATGTTTTGCTTTTCTTATTCAAAATCTGTTAAAAAACTAACTATTCCTTATGAAAGGAACAATAACTACACAAGTATTTACAAGTGTGTGCAAAAGCTCCCTGAGCACACACAGGCTTGCTCAAGGACAGACTGTTCATTCAGATGGAGAAAAAACACTGCAGCTGAATGGCGACCAGCCTCATACAGCCTCCACACACTCCAGATATTTTCTCAGTGAAGGACAGCGTCTGAGGATGAGTAGCTGAAGCCTGCTCTCTGAGCAGATTTAAAAATAATTGGTCCCATCTAGCTGGAGCCGTTCGTTTTTCCCTCGGTTGCTAAGACTGTTGCTAGGGCACGGCTTTGGTTGCTCTGCCCTGCTTGGTGCCTAACCTGATTCAGTTGTGCCAGTGCCAGGCAGCTGTGTGTTGCTACAGTATGATAATACCATGGATGCGTGAAAATGAAAGTGAAACTGTAGGCAAAGTGGTGAAGGCCTCCCAGAAGGCAGCTCTATTTTTGAGTCTGACAAAAGGAGGTGGATTTTGATTCCCACGACTCTCTGCTCTATTTTTGCAATCCTCTTTGGGCCTCGGCAGTTTAAAGAAAAAGCATTCTGCACGAGTCTAGGCTGCTCGTACAGGGAACGTGGCTTATATTAGGTCATCCAGTTATGATATCAGACTGTTACTGATGGAGGATCTCTTGGGGAGGCCAGATGATCGAGGCAACGGTAACATTGATCCAGCCTAAATTTTAAAAACTGAACTGTCTGGACGATTGAAGACACATTCAGATGCACTGATGCGACAGAAGCACACAGGCCCTGGGGTCAATTACATCATACTCAGCACAAAAAAGAAAAACATACACTTACGCAACTGACCCCTTTAGGCAACAACTCGCAAAGGAAATCAACAGACGAGAGCAAGTGAAGTGATTGTATAAAGTTTATTCAAGCATGAAAGAAATTCTGCATTATTTAGTTCGAAAGCATCTATAAAATATGTTTCTTCCATGTGTAAATGTTAAAAATTGAATAAGTTCAGCATTAGACAAGAGGTAGTTTCCACTTTCTTTGGCCTCTACTTTTTTAAAGAGGGTATAATATTGC
>JAPZDX010000024.1:19230213-19249172 GCA_029783625.1 Naso annulatus
AAGACAATGATCTACGTCTAGACTTATGAGATTTGAAAGGCTTCAAGACCGATGTAGAGGTGGCTATATTTCTACGGACACATGAGTACATAACACGTTAGCTAACATTAGTTTTGCTGACCTAGCTTGCCCACGGATGTTAATCTTTTACTCAGGCTGGTCACATGTAACTTACAGCTCATAGTAATAGTTACACACGGGGGGCTGGGTGGAGCGTCAGAGAAAACACGAAGGAAGGCGTTTGTTTGTTTTGGGGGTGTTCAATTCAAATATCAACCAACGTTCCCAGCAGAACTCGAGAACTGTACACACCACCTTTACACCGGAGAAACAAATAGCCTAAAGTTACTTTTGAACTTTTGTGAACTTGAACCATCACTTACATTCCATTCATTAATTCTGTGTTTCACTCATTCCTGTTGTTTCTCCCACCTTATTTAGACTGTAGACACACCCCCTCAAAGAATCATTTTTTTTCCTTCGAAGAATCCAGTGATAATATAAAGTATTAAAGTGCCTTAATCCCGCCCTTCTACTTTCATGCGGTCCACCGGTAGGGACTTGAGTTAGATAGAGAGAAAATTAAGGTCCTGTGGAATGCAAGTAGGAGGACGAGACTGAGGCACTCTATTGACACACTTCCCAAATAAACAACGGAAGAAAAAGCCCAAGGGGATCATGGATTACTTCAAAAATAGGACATTTTAACATTAAAGGCATGCCAAAAGTGGTCGGGACAATTTAGCCAATCTGTCCCGACCATAAACTCTGCCCATGGCTGTGTGACAAGAACAAAGTACCAGTGCAGCATTTTGTGTCTAGTTCCCAGATGGTCTTTTGCTAGGCCTTTTTCTACAGCCTCCTTCAACTTGTTTGAGGATATTTACGCCTTCAGTTTTATCTTAATTCAATTCAATTCAAAAACCCTTGATTCATCCCTCAAGGGGCAACTTTGAGACAGCGGGTTTGCAAACAAATAAACAGTTCATTTACTCAAACGAACAGTTAATTTACCCAGGTTTAAAAATGTAAAACGAATTAAATACATTAATGTCAAACAAAATTAATTGCTGTGGCTGGTCAGCAGCTGGTAGTAATACAACACCAGGCAATACAAATTCTTAAAACATTAAATCAGGTGTGAGTGCATGAATTTAGTGAGTACAGGTAAACTGGACGTTTCTTGTACTGTTGCTGTTCACAAGTCTTAAGGCTTCTGGAATAAAACCAAACTTCGTTCTGTTTGTTTTACATGCAGGTAGTCTAAAACGCATTCCTGAAGGCGTCAGGTCAGGGTCCTTTATAATCTTACATGCTTTTTTTTGATGACTTGTTTGCAATTACGCAGTACTAGGGATCTTTGTGTATTGCCAATAATTTTAGAGCTGAGATCAACAACACTTTGCGAGTAAGCTAAGTGAAAAGCAGATCAATGACATCAGATCGATTGACTGACTTTGCCACTGGAGAATATTTCATTTTTTTACCTTTAGAAATTCTTGGGATGCTTTCACGGCATGTTTTGGCTCGTAATCCTTCTGCACCGTGAAGATCAGATAGTAGAGTTCTGCACGCGTCAGAATTCATCCTGCGGCTTCTATCAGCAGTCACATCATCAATAAACACCAGCAACTCAGTTCCACTGGCAGCCATTCATGCCCAAAACATGTCCTCCTCCTGTTTGACAGGTGGTGCTACGTGTTGGATCATGAGGCATTTCTTTCCTTCTCCACACTTTCTGTCTCCATCATTCTGGTACAAGTCAATCTTGTTTTCGTCTCTCCAAAGATAAAGTCTTAGGGTGAGTTCAGATAAAGTGGGACGAATAAAAACTCTAGTAATTTAATATGTGCAGAATCAACAGCCAATCAAGTCTAAGCTCATCTTAAATTGTTGCAACCACACGTCTTGCCATTAAACTATGGTTTTGATTGGTCTGACATCATCACAGTGGGCGTGGTTTGTCATCACAGGAGGTCTGTGCAGCTTGACCTCATGATAAGTTATGCAGAATGCACAATCCTGTTTTTCAATAATAAGGATGTAAATGGAATTTAAATTAGGCTAAACTGTGTACGACTGGATCATAAGGAAGTTGTTTAAGCACTAGCTGGAACACACACAAAAAATAGTGTACATTATTTTGTTTGTGACAAAGGTTTTCTGTCACTGTCCCACTTAACCTGAAAGTGTTAGGTAAAGTGGGACAGCACTAATTAGGTAAAGTGGAACACTACTTTAAGCTGATTTTGTAGCCTAATAATCAACCAATAATCAGTTGATTTTAGTATGTCTGTTTTAGTCACATTTAACTCGATTCCTGTCATAAATCCCACTCGTCCACCCTACACTGTGGTCACAGAGACCTGTGGGATCTTGGCTTACATTGTCTTCAAGCGGCTGTGACACTAATTTTTCTGAAAGTACGTGATCTCAGGCGTCCAGTGATATTAACCATGCCATGCTAGCTTGTTGGAAGAGGGGTTAAATAATGATCCACAGGCTATATTTTGGCGGGGGAAATGCATTGAAATTTATGTTACACATCAATTTACACAAGTTTTAGGCTCATGATATCTGTTGCAGATAGTGGCACAAAGACAGTCAGGGCAAAGACAGAAGAAAGCAGAGAAAGGGAGAAAAAGACAAAGGAACAAAGATGGAGTACGTCAGGAAGGAAGAGAGGGACAAAAAACGAATTCAGAAAAGAAAGAAAGGTGCGATAAATGAATACAGAAGAGATGTGGTGTCAGGAAAGTTCTTGCACTTCATGCTGCTCCCATCTGGTCACCATTACAGAACAATTGCCTGGAAAAAGGTCAAATTCAGCAAAAGCTTCATACCCAGTGCAATAACCGAACTGAACAAATCAATGAAACGTCGGTAATGTGTCCAATGTGAATGTGTGTGGTGAAGGGTACGTTTTTGTTTTGTTTTTTTGTTGTGATACTGTTGTTCTGTCTATGCGTGTGTGATTCTGCTGTCTCTGTTATATACTGAGTTTTTCTTTTCTAGAAGCTGTACGGAATGTGAAAACAAATTTCCTGTAAGGACAAATAAACCTATCTACCTACCTATCTTAAAAGGAAAAACTCATATTTTTCTGCTATGAAATACACGGTTGCATCTTGTTGGATAACAGTTTCACATGGGTTTAGTAGCAAAGAATCCTGTTTTGTGTTTTTAAAATAGCCTAAGAGTGGCTGTCCCACTTCACCTGAACACACTGCCTGACTGAGAGAACTGGTACGTTTAATATGTTAGAAGGTGTGAGCGTAGCTTCTAAAAAAATGTGTTTTCCCAATGAAATCTAAAATGAACATGTTAATAAGATCCAAAATTACTTTTATAAACATCACTGAAGTGACTCAACAGGTTGTTGTTTTTTTTTTTAAGTCTACCGGAGCACCTTCCAAAAAGTGTCCCACTTTATCTGAATTCAGCTCGTCTTCCGACAGTAGTGGTTTGCACACTGGTCACAAACGCTCTGTTACTGTAAAACAACATGCATGCGGAGCGAGGCTGCTTGAAGGTTAACTCAGTCAGATTTACGAAAAGGTTAATTTGTTCCTTCATGGCATCATTAAACAAGATACAAGGACAAAAAAGACACATCACTTTATTGTCAAACTCACAGATGCTTACATTTCAACATGATGTGGTCAAAATGGGTGCTGACCTCAGTGTATTCATATTAGGGGCAGATTTTTTTTTTTTTCCTTTTTTGAGTTAATCTTTAAATCTTTAATGCAATTTCATCAGAAATAGGAAAATCTTGCAACTGTTACATTTTACCTACTTGTATAATTTACTCATATAAATAAACTGATCTGTTACAACATGTTGGACTCTGAAAGAACTATCACTATCGTTCATGTGTAATATTTTCACTTAACTATTTAGTCTAAGCATTAACACTGGCTCATTGGACAACACATAGAAAAAAAATTATGTCGTTAAAAAAGTCTCAGGTCATTTGTGGTCTTTCTGACAGAAAAAAAAAAAAAATCAACCTTTAGCAAAACCAACACAGCTTAGCACAGCCCATCACTGAATTACTGAAAGCAGACAGAGGTAAAACTGTAACTGCATGTTTTCCACCAGTAAGTCTTCCTGTACAGGCCATACAAAACAAACTGGAAGCACTGGTTAGCTTAACAGTCCATAGCTTGTTTACAAGCTAGTTTTGTACATTAGAGCAGTCCAACTACCCAGTGTCGACAAGCTTTGTTCAGAAGTCTTTTGCATTATGTTGTGATAGTAAGTCAGCTTCTGATTTATGAAGACCCCGGTCCGGTTCGGACCAGAAGGGCTGCTGAAGGCTTATCCGTGCGTGCTGAGTTTTACTTAGTTGCTGTGGACCAGAGTGACAAAGAGAAACAGTGAGCAGAGAGAGATGGCACCGGTCAGCACAGCTTTCACCAACAGCACTGTCCAGCTGCCCAACAGGAAGACATGGACAAACAACCTGAAGACATAACAGAGAGAAACACGGTGTAAGTTACAATGTTAAAGAACAAACAAACAATGCACAAGCACCACTGAAACCATCCACCCTTACGAGTCAAGGACCAGTGGTAAGTTTAGGCAAGAGATTTCAGATATTTCATCCTACCAGGGAGATTTTGTAAAAAATTGAGATATAAAGGACATGCAGTATTTTTTTACTGCACGTATTTAAAGTCTGTTTGCAACTTAGTGCATTAGTTGCACTTTATTTCACTTTGATAGCTAAAAGTGCAGCCACCACAAAGGACACCAAGCCCTGCTTGAAACTAATTTTCCCTTCAATAAACAGTTTCCCTTTTTAGAAATACATATTTACTTTTATTTGACACTTAGATGAGAAGCTCCACACCAATCGCATGTATGTCCAAAAAGTATGTAGCTAGAAACAGACAGGGGTTAGCCTAGCTTAGCATGAACACTGGAAACAAGGAAAAAACAAGCTTGGCCTGGTCAAAGGTGACAAAAACTACATTCCAACACCTCTAAAGCTCACTAACACGTTTTCTGTTTTTGTGTCTACTGGTGCACTTAACAAGGATGACTCACAGCAGTAATTTTTACTAATTTACAGGCTCAATCTGAGCTCCAGCTGTTGACTTTTCAATAACATCAAATACCTTATCCCCGAGGAAACATAAACTGTTTTCACTGTCTTTAGTTTCTACATACTGTATGTATTATGTCTGAACCATCATCTCTACCACCGTTGATCAACAAACCGTGAGTCACTCTGATGAAATACAGCGTGTTTAACTGTCACATTGGTGTCTGTGGGCAGCTGCTCACTTTAAATAGGAAGCTGCAGTAGTGTATAACATCAGACTTACTCCATTAAAAAGGCTTTGTAGACACAAAGGGCCAGCAGCACAGTGACAGGAAGCCTGAAGCTCTTCGGAAGGTCATAACGTGTGAACATCCACACCACTGCTGCCATGGCAATATAATGGACCTTTGAAAACAGATAAATAATAACAGATTACCTTTATACACTGATGTCCCATCATATAAACACTGCATTCACCTTCACAGGTACAATTGCAATATAAAAAGACCCAGACAGGCAGAGAGAAAGCATACTGAGAATGAATCTTTTTAGGAGAGAAATGCTGTCGTCAAGGTGATTGAAGGTGAAAAATAAAACTTGCAGAAGACAAAAAGTGAGCGGGTTTTTAAAAATACAAAGAAGGGACATTACAAGAGAACATGGGTATAAAAGAAAAGAGATGGTGAAAGTCAAGGCAAGGAGAATGGGAATACAGAAGCAGACAGAACAACTTACCAGGCTAATGTTAGAGTCAAAGCTCATCTGAATGTATTTCCAGTCAAACTCAATCCCTCTGGCTCCCACCCACAGAGGAAGACACCTGAAGAACCACAACGAACATGAGGTTCAGTGTTTACATTTGTTCAATAATTTGACAAAGTAAAGCTATTGTTTCTTCTGCAGGAACACAGCTGACGCTTACCTGGACATCACAAGCTCTGCTGTAGCCCAGCCCATGGCAGCCACCATGATCTTGTACTCTCCTTTACCAGCATTACGAGACATCACAAGATGGAGACCAAACAGGTCCACCAGGTACACTGTTGCCTTCATGAATTCCTGGAAAACAAATACGAACATGATGCCCTCCAAATAAGATTGTGTTACAACAGTTAACAAAATCTGACAAGGTGTTTTTCTTCCCTTTCTGATGCTGTTACTACAACAGCATTTTAAACTCACCCCGACAAAGTCATAAACCCCGGCTCCTCCTTCCCACGTTGGGAAAAATGTAGCAAGAAACAGCATCTGAAACACCACAGATAAGCAAAATTTGAAATCACACTTTGAAACGGAAGGAAGCTAACAGCATCACAGTTTGTGCTTTTATCTGAAATCTCTGCTCGATTTTTTTCACTTTATTCCAAGAACTTTCAAAAGAGTGAAAGATTGTTTTGTCACCCAGGAGGCTCACTTGCCTTGCAGAGTTGGACAAACAGGTAGGTCGCTCCAGCCTGGACACATCTCCAGAAGGCATTGTACTCTGAACTACAGATTGAGCACAAAAACAGAGTTTTAGGGACTGTAACACGAGTGTGCACTATATGAAAGTCAGACTAAGCAGTTGAGACGAAACTGTCAATTTGGCATGCACTGTTTTAAGACTTAGGTGCAAAAATTGTAACAGAAACCAAAGTTATGTTGCTAAGCAAAAGTGCTGCCAAAGTCAAAAGCACTCAACAGTGTTCTAAGAAGATTATGTGGACCCCCTCCCAAACCTCTGACATTGCTAAGCAGATTATTAACAGACTTCTTAGGGTCTGAACATATGTTGCAAAACATAAGAAGACACAGGAAACCTTCTAACAAACATTTAATAGTAAGCACTGACAATACTTTTCTATTGTGGTAAAACACAGCGTTTTATTTCAGTTGTTTACTCCGTTTACACTTCACTGGCCATGACTTGACTCATGGACATCACACTGTACGGCCATGCATCTTTCTCTACCCATACTGCAGATCCCTGATTGAAACAGACACTTACAGGCCACTGCACTTATAAGTTATAAAATAAGGAAAATATGCCAGGGCAAAGCAGTTCCCGAAGTGAAACAGTGTCATGATGTCTGGTCACAAAATTCAGCTCCTAGAGAGAAAAAGAGAAGACAGGTAGGACTTCATAGACACGTGACACAGCAGGTCACTCCTTCTGCAGATTTGGGGATCCAAATTTATTTTGACAAGCACAAAATAGGTTTAAATAGCTAATAACGCCAGTTTCAAGTTTAAGGGGTCAGTGTGATACCTTGAGATGTTTTAAGCAATTGACAACATACAAAAACAGAAATGCAGTAAAACTTCAGAGGCGAAAGCTACGTACAGTAATGCGGTAATTTTGCTCTTTGCCTTAAACGATCAGTCAATTATCTTAAGTGTTGCCACTTAATTACCTAAGCCTGACTAATCAATTTTATACAGTTTCATAGTGACAGGTAATGTTAACGTACACATCGATGTAGCTAGAACAGCTAACAGGGACATTTAACGATAATATTAAGCATTTAATGCGATAACAAGTCTGTCAGCGTCAAGTTAAATGTTTAGCAAGTATCTTCTTCTTCCATTGACAAGTTAATACATCACGTTAGCTACGTTAACTCTTAGCTAACCGAAGCTACAATCCAGTCATCGGTATAACGTTAAGGTAGACACGCTTCTGCTTCTGACGAACAAAAGCTAAAGATAATTCCTGTTTGTCCAGCTTAACTTTAAAAGTTAGCTTTCATTAAGTTAGCATTTACACCATATGAAAGCAGCTGTAAAGAAAAAAACTTTCAGCAGAAGCCTTACTGGGTTTGGAGAGCCGAGATGAGACAGACCGTCGTGCTACTATCAATGACAGCCGGAAGTCAGCTTGGTTCAACCTCAAAATGCTTCCGAAAACGGAAACGAACGGTGGACAGTAAACAACATGTTCCACTTAATGCCCTCTACTCTTTGCTAAATAACTTTGCTTTAATGGACTTTCTTTAAAGGAATAAAATCTTCCGACAATGAAAACATATGTGTATATGGGTGCGTGTTCTCTGAGAGTTTAAATGATTAAATGTGAGAGAGTTATATGCGGGGTAATTGTCATTAAGTTGTTTTAGTAGTGTGTTTGTACATAAAAATAAATAAATAAATAAATAAATAAATTCTTAAGTCCTTTTTATAACAAGAAAAGTACGTAAAACAAAAGCCGGCGATTGGAGCACAGTGGAATCTACCAATGGTCCATCTCTTTGTCTAAGGCTGCTGCTCTGTCGGCGAGAAGGACGGGTAAACAAACAAACAAACAAACAAACAAACAAAAAAACAAAAAAAACACCCAATAGACAATGGCTTCACTTTCCCTTTTTGTCTGAAAAGCAATGCAGTGTTTTGTTCTAGTGCTCTAAAACTAGAGTGTAGTTGGAAGAGTTGACCGCTAGATGGTGGTAAGAGGTCCAATTTTTCCTTGTTTGACCGGGAATTACATAGAGGAGGAAGAAGGACCGTTTGTCGTCGCTGCTTGATGACGCATTAAACCTCAGTGACCGTGAGCTGTTTGGCATGTTGTTGGTGAAGGAAGCGTGCTGACATTAAAAATGTTGAATTTAACCGCTTTAGTGCACAGGTTGAGATACTCGTTGCTACAGATTGAAAGCAGACTGCTGCAGGCGGCTGGACTTGACAGACAGCTGGGTGAGTTTACAGACGGAGCTCAGGAAGGTGGCTGTGGGCTCTAACGTTAATCATGATAACAAACTGTCTAAACACACGACAGTGTCTATTTCTGCCTTTTTTTTCAGCCTTAATTCCATTTGATTTCAAGTTAAAAGCGCTGCTTTCGTCTACCACATGTTTCTGATTGAAACATCCTCCCTCAGCTGTCTCACTGCACTAGGATCTTTCCTCTGGTCTGGACTGAATGACTTGAATTGCATTGAGAATTTGTTTTCCTGTGTGCAGCTCCAGCGCTCGCAGTAAATGGCCCCAGCCTCCTGCCTCAGCTCAACAAGGAGGATGAGCTGGAGGAGCAGCAGAGCCCCGGGCAGCCCGCTGGCCTTCTAGAAAGCATCCTGTGGATGGCAGCACCCAAGAAGAGACGCACTATAGAGGTCAACCGCACCAGGAGGAGAGCTGACAGCAAACTACTAAAAGTCAAGGTACACTGAGTAGAGTTATCCCAGAATGAAAGTTTAATTTACCCAAAGAGTGCTGCCTATGTGTGCTGATCGATTGGGAGTGATTGGCAAAGGTTTGGAGATAATATCACCTGTAAATCACTGCTGTACATGGCATTAAGTTTGTGCCATGTAAATTAATTATGCTCAGCTTCACATGATCAATGCACTGGTACTCAGATCAGTTCTTGAAAATGTCATCAGTATAGCTCTAAGTTATCACAGTTATCCACAGACTTTGTTGTGAACAGCCTGATTGAAAAGTGGCTTGTAATAAATCTATTCAAAAGCTGCATATTAGTCAAAAATTCTGTTATTTTGTTGTGTGAAGGTTTGTAGATGCAGCGGTAGATACCCTGACACAATGTTGAAATGTCTGATAACAAGTGTTTTGTTTTACCCATGTTGCCCAGCCCTCCTTTAATGTAACTGCTTTTTATTTTTGCCTGATTTTCAATAAAAAATGTTGATCACAAAAAGACGAGCTGCATATCTCATCATACAAGGAAATAACTGTTAAAACTAATGAAATAGGCCAAATCTCTTAGATTCACTAATGAAATTGCACATTACAAATGCTGTAAAATTGCTAAAGTTTCTCAGTGTCCAACCCTGATCGACAGATTTTAAAGCAGTGTCTCAGTTTGCACCTGTCTCTCTCTCTCTCAGACCAACATTGAGCCGTGTCCAGAGTGTGGCCACTTGAAGCAGAAACATGTCCTGTGCGGCTTCTGCTACGCCAAAGTGTGCAAGGAGACTTCTCAGATTCGTCAACAGACAAACGCAATGGAAGGCGGCCCGCTGAGGGCACCGGCGGTGGAGACTGTCGTCCTGTACGAGGGTGAGACAGCGAGCCAGCAGGACAAAGACAAGAGGATTGTGGAGAGGGCGAGGAAGAGGCCCGCCTGGTTCAGCTTATGATGCTGAGATATTCAACCTGTGTGGGACACAAACCTTTGGTCTGATGCAGGTCTGGTCAGATGCACACTGATGTTTTTTTTCTTTTTTATAAACAGCATATGTTGTTGAGTCTATTAAGTAAATAAAAGTGATTATTGTATCAGTTTTGTTTCCAGAAACAAATCCCAGCCTTGATAAATTCAGGGTCACATTTTCACTCACCCGCAAACATAATGTAGTCCATGCATCATCCGTGTGTGGGTAGAAAAAGCCCAGAGATCCGGCCTTTAGAGTTTTTGTATCCAACATCATGTTGTTGTTTTGTCATTGTTTCAATTTGTCTTCAGACTTCAAGTGAAGCCTGTCAGATTTTCAACAGAGAGAAATGTACTGTGTAATATTTGAAGGTGTAAAAATAAATATTTGAATCAAAAAAGGTTTTAACTCTGTTGCTTTCTTAGCGTACAAGGCATTGATTGAATTAATTCTATATAAAATCTAGAGGTTTTCTTTGGCTGTAGGTGAACAACTGCTTCTGCTTCATGATAGAAACTGTTTAACTGTTTTTATGACCTGTGCTCCAATGCTGCTGGCACAAAGCCGATTAGGGCGCTCGTTCTTCTTAAAGACTACAACTTTGTCACCCTCAGATGAAAACCAATTTATGAGGTCCAGTTGCAATGATGTTGGGGTTTTTTTTGTGTGTGTGTGTGTGTGTGTGTTTTTTGTTTTGTTTTTTTTTTTTGTTTTTTTTTACGAACAACAGTTTTGGGTTTTTTTAGATACTCAAATCTGGAAAACCCAGCTTTGTAAAAAAAATCCAAACTTTGTGTTGTTACTAGGCAACAAATGATAACTACATATAAATAGTGTAGTGTCATAATAAAAATCCTTGCCCATATCAATTCATTGCTGTATTGGGCACATTTATATGTAGAAGAATAGTTTTTAAAAAGATAAAAAACCCAACAGTTTTTAACAGGCACGGACTAAAAGTATTGGTCCTCCCCACCCCCATTAAATGTAAATATAAGACCCCCACCAGATGAAAGAAAAAAAAATCTTTAAATAAATTTATTACAAAAAATGTAATTTAAACAATTTTGCTGGGCCCAGGTTCAATGCGTGGCCCTTTGCTGTGTGTTACACCCTCTCTCTTCCCCGTTTCCTGTCCACTCTTCAGCTGTCCTATCTACAAAATAAAGACACAAAAGCCCCAAAATATCTTTAAAAAATAAAAGAAAGGAAAAAAAAAGTTAAAAATTGTTGTTTTGTTTATCTTTATCTAAGATGGCCAAAGGCTTGTGGGCCAATAGTATAATGAAGTTGGTACCAGGTGATATTTCTGTGTCGAACTCTACATGATGGTTGTCTAAAGTTGTCAACAGGACCTTTAACATTCATATTAGTTGCCTACTTATGATGATATTCAACTTGAAAAGTGCCAGTTTTTGTTGTGAAGATACCTCCATGTTGCCATGGCAACATCTTAATTAGTCAAGCAACCCTCAGTGTCACACTGAAGTCATGCATACTGGCTCTTGTGCTGCTGGAACAGACTGTTTTCACTGGGATGAGTCCAGCATACCTTCCAGTGCCTCAGTCACAGCGCGAACCCTCTGATTCAGTTTCAGCCTCATAGTTTAATGAAACCGCGTGTTGCCAGTGTCCCCATGACAACACGAGTAATCAAGGTTTAGAGTGATACTAGTAATAAAGTCATAAAACATCCCAGAAATGCAGTGTGGAAAAAGAGGGTTTTCATTAAATCAAATGACTTCATAACAAGTTACGACCAGAGACATTTAGATTAACTTTTCCCCTGCATGATGCCACAGCTCTAATCCCGCCATGTTTATTTGCCCGAGCAAGCATTTAGTGTAAATCCAGCGATGGCTTTCACTTGCCTCCCTGCCTTTTTTCACATCCATCATAATAAAGAGAAATAAAATGTCACCGTGAGCATATCTGTTCACTCACTGTCCATATCACAATCTCATTATCCCACATTCAAAATCCATAGTGTCGATGGCAGGGTAGAAGTTTACTTAAATTCAGTCATTCACAAGTACTTTTGCTGTCTTTAACATGATTTTGGCAAAGACCCTGACATAGTTTGGATTAATGAGTTTGATTATGACTGTCAGTGATCTGATTGCGCTCAGCTGTTTTCCGTCCTGCGACACACGGTCTATATGAGAGACATCTGAGAAGTGGGCGGAAATTTTCTTTGACCTGTTGAGATGAACTCTCAGTCCATGTCATTCTAACACATTAGTCATTTCATATTTCTGCCAATACTTTAAGTACAGATATAAACACATAAACCTCCACAAATACATACACACATAAACCTAAACAAACCCAAACCTTAATACATCAAATCCAAAGGCACACAAGGAAAAGTTTCATATGTCAAGATTGTTTGTAGGATTTTTAGGATCATGTCTCTGTTTATCTACAGGTATCTATCTACAGTTCACATGTTCGTTAAATTTAATGAGCATTCATCTTTCAGCCGGGACTCAGCAGGTCTCATGTCACGGAAACAGCTAAAGCTCATTTTCAAATGAAAACCAACCTTCAGAATGGCTGAAGTAAGGACATTCACGACAAAGTGATGTGGAGGAGTAAAAATAGAAACAAGACAGGATATTTAAGACATCGCCACGCACACACACATCTCAGAACTACATGGCACACACAGAGACATACACACTGATGATGACAACATGATTTGATCTCTCATTTTATCTGTTTCTGTTATTTTTATTGCAAATCAAGGCCATCACCAGCAAAAGAGGACATCAATCTTGGCACATTAAGCTTTTTACGTCAAATATTACTGACATTCACGTTTTTAACACCATCACATCATGCATTGTGTGAGCAGAGGAGGCTGCTACCTGGTGAACTCCTACTGTGATCTTGAGGAGGAAAACCAGTGGAAGAAGGAGAGCTACCAAGCCTGCTGGCTGAGCCTGGTCGTTGAAACGAGACCACAATACAGGTAAGCTGCTCCTACTGGAAAGGTGAATTTTGTGAAGTATTTTTGTAGATTTACATGGTGTAGTGTTCAGTTTGGTACCTGTTACGTTTTTTACTGTGAACGCAGGGTTTAGAAGGGCTAAAAACTGTTGCTGCACTGTCTCGTTCAGACTGAAACTGTCCTGCAAGTTGAACCTCATGACCTCATCCTGATCGGTTATATCACTACAGTGTTTTTCCTTTGGCAACCAAAGGAAAACACCTGTAGAACAAAGTATGGAATGGTCAAAAATGAAACCTGCTTCAGAGTTTCAACTAACCAGAAGCAGCGAGGCAGCAATTTTCTTCTTAATTTTTTCAGTTTCAACGTACCTAGCAGAGACTATGAGCTGTTTGAGAAGAAGTGGAAAAGATATAATGATCGCTACACCACCCGAGTGTGTTACAGAGACTGGATTAAAAACTCATTTGTGTGGTGTTTGTAAATGTATTCCAGGCTGACACTGTCAGAAACAGACAGCATTCATAAGCAGAGTTACAAGCAGCAACAGGTGGTCCACTTCACGGTCCAGAGGAGTCCCAGCCAGACGCTGAGGCTGGGCAGCAACGGCGGAGCCATGACAAAGTACCAGCTACCCCTCTTCAACTCCAGCAGGGACCGACACTCTGCCGCAGCCCCCTTTGGGAACACAAAAGAGCAGTCAGTCACTGAGAAGAAGCAGAATATTGGAGTGGATAAGCAGGAAGTGACATCCATAATTCAGGAGAGCAGTAAGCCGGCCAGAGTGAACTTCAGAGCCTCGAGGCTGATGTCCTCACCGAGGGAATTCTCTCATCAGGCGCAGAGGAGAGAGTGAAGGGTCCTCAAAATCATGGTTCAGAAAATATAAGACAGACATTGAGAGTAATTTACATATCAGTACATTTAAAACTCAACTGTGACCTCCTGCTGATGCGCCTTATAAAGAATTGTTTGTATATATTTAAAAAAAAACCCTTTGATATCTGCTAAGAAACTTGATATTTTTTCTATTATCTTCACAACAGGTGTGTATTCTACATTGTAGAAGTGCTCACTCGTTTTAGGTTTTCTCTGATTTTTTTTCCCCCAATCAAATGACCTAATTACTATTTTTAGAAATGTCGAATGATGCTGAACTGATCATGTGACATATGATACAGTCTCGTGTACATAAACACACTGTGAAACCAAATCTTTATGATGAGTTACTATGTTCTCAAAGAAGAAATTACACTTTTGTCAATGATTTTCAGTGCCTCCGAAGCTTCATTAAACAGGGTCTGGAACCTCATTTTGCTTCCTGTTTCACACTTAAGTTAATAATTTTCCTGCTTTGTGCCATAAATTGGCAATTTTGTAATGTGTCAATCATTTCTTTCTATTCCTACTGCACACTGCCTTTGTTTTAAATGTATGCATTATAAGCTTCCCCTTAGCTGTTGTGCTAAATGAGCATTCTTAAGTCTACAAATCCAGTGACAGCAGCACCCCCTTGTGGTAAGATGACAACACTGCAACAAGACCATTTGTAAGCTGATGATGTACTTTGGTTCACATGGGAGCATTTTTGAGATTCTCTGAAGAAATCAAAACCAGCCTGGAACCGACCAAGAATTTATTAGGATTTTACAGAGTGGTTAGAGTCAGCACATTTGAAATTATGGCATTATACCCAGCACCTATTCACCAAGTTATGGTTAGTTATGGTGTAAAGAGGCTTGGTTAAGTGCTACAGCTTTAGGTAACCTTTTCACTGCAGTGGTGTGGTGTGACGTAAAGGTTTCTGATCACTATTTTTGCTGCTGTATTGTGTTAGGATGTTGCAGTACTGAGCACTACACTCTGTTCCCTCATTTGGATTCACATGCACCTTCAGCCTCCTGCCTCCCTGATTATTAACAAGCTCCCACAAATCTACACTGCAGACGAGAAATGTAAAGTGATCAAAAACAGACAAACTATTCTACTGGTTTGTGTCGCACATGGCAACACACATAAGAGTGCAAGGAGAGATCAATCAAAGAAAATCCCAAGTTATGGACAGAAGTGTTGATACAGGTAGACAAGAACACGTGGATATCATGATAAACATCTGGCACAATAATTCATTGAGATCTCAGTGCATGGTTTCCACACAATCCACAGAAAGACTCAAGTAACTTTTCCATGACAATTCTGTTGAAAAAAAAAAAAAAATTCTTGACAGTGCGTTGATGATTCCTGCCTGTGCTGTTCAAAACTGTAATGTTTATTGTGTATATTTTTTTCCTGAAGACGTGTGTTAACTATCACTTCAAATCAGGAGCAGCTACTGGGAGCCCTAAATTTGTACCCAAAATGGAGGAACAGGATTATGTCCTGATATTTAAAATATGCAGCAAAAATCAAGTTGTGTATAAAACATGGATGCCACCTGAATGATGCTAGAGCGTTTCTGTCATCAGCCTGAAAGCTTTTCACGCAGTGGTAATTTGAAGCTAATAAGTCCTAACTGGGGCTTCAAAACTTATGGTAATATTGGACTTCAGCATGCTCGACCTGACAAAGGGATTAGGGAGATTTATGAAGATCTTTTAAGATACTGAACATGAGATTACCTCGTCTGTTTCCATAACATCCCTTTCAAGTAACGACAACCGCACAATGAGAAAAAAATACACAGATTTTGATTCCCAGGTTCATAAACTTTCAACATTCTCCAAAGTCAAATAAAAACACCAGCTCATGTTTGTCATTTGTCACTTTATGCGAGGCTGGAATTTCCCTCCTGATATGGCTTCTTCAGCTCTCTTGTATTTCTGGACAGTGACCTGCAGCTGCCAGTACTTGAGGTACACCCACATGAGGCTTCCGTTCTTCCTCTTGTCCATGTTTAGCAGGTCCGCACAGTGTTTATCTCTCTTGAAAATATCCTTCAGATCAGACTCTAGACCCAGTTCTGCCACGATGGGGTCTTTGACGACCTTAAGCAGCATGTTCTTCTCCATCTCTAACCGCTGGTCCCGAGGCTGGATGAGGGAACAGTAGGCATTCTGGCGCTCCACAAGCTGGGCCTCTAACTCCTTCAGAGTGGCAGTGGCTCGATGGTACCAGTCGTTCTCTTGTTTCTGAGCTTCGTGCAGCACTGCCCATGCAGCACCAGACTTAACCAGCCTTTGTTTATCTTCCTCTAGCGACTCGCGCTCCTTGTATGACAGAAGACAGCTTTGGTTACGCTGGTGTTGCTACGTTACAATGTAAACATGCACGATAGCAGAAATAAGTAGTCGAAATGGGAGCAAGACAGATTTTACCTGCTGTAACCGTTTCCGTTCTTCCATCAGCTGCTGGCTCTGTGAGACCAGTGCCTGCTTGTAGCCTTTAACCCTTTGTCTCTCCTTCTCCAGCTCCAGCTCTAGCATGGCCGCTGCCCTGCGCCTCTCTGTCAGTGTCTCTCTGTATTTTGCCTCCATCTCGCTTTTTATTGTGGACACATCTGTGTCATACTGGGCTTTGACCTTCTGGATTTCTCTCTGGGACTCCTTGGTCCAGATCCAACCTAGAGGCACAATGGGAGATGAGACACAGGATAAAGAAGATATTTATCACAGGCGCTGGGTATATCTGTCACCTTTTTTTTCTTTTTTTTTTAAAAGAAAACTTGACCGTTCTAGACCAGTTATGACATACATGTTTATTGTACTTTTTATACAAGAGTCCACATTGCCCAAAGAGTTACTTATATGACAAATAATTGGAAAAAAAAACGTGGGTCTGACACACACTCAACCTCCTTAGCTTGCAAAAAAGCCTTCATTAGCTACATAATTAATAACCAGAGTGTTTACCTCTGTCTGTTACAAACACATTTGCAGACACGTCTCCTTGTGTAACTTACGAAAAGCAGCCAGTCCCAGCAAGGGAACCAGCAGTGCGTAGTTCCACGGGTTCCCATCACCGTCCCCCGCCCCTCTTCCTCTCTGGTCTGGTTGGATATTCCATCTGGGGGGGTCATTCAAGTTGTTCATGGAGCCTTCTATAACACACACACACACACACAGGGCAAATCAAAACTTGCGTCACAACACAATATAGGATAATTATTTCAATGCATGCATCTAACTTATACTGATGCTGCGGTAACCACGGTCTTTAATAGAGCTACTATTAAAGTTAACAGCACGATATTTTACCATCTAGTACATGACCTAGTTATCCACATGGTTATAAAATTAATTGTTGAGTCTTTAATGTCATAATGGAGATTCGAGAGTCTTGATTTTATTGCGTGATCAAAAGAATTGGCTTTAAAACTGGATTCACTGAGAAGCCAAAAACATAAACCTACATAGTTTAGAAATTATGTTGCAAATTAGCAGTGAATGTGAACCCTTAGCAACAGGCTTGTTAGCATTTTACGAAACACTGCGACGGGCAGCAGCAGCAACATCAGTATGACATAACTACCAACTTTGACAGCCCCGCTTACGAGAACCGAGGCTAGCTGTGAGCTAACGTGCTAGCTAACATTTTAGCTTGGTAGCTCATGCTCACTCCAGTATTTCCTATAAACATAAAACGTGGAATAACAGCTTTGTATCTCCAACTTCGAGACAGTGTATCTATATTACAAATATGGTGCCGTGTCTCACCTTGGACGAAAAGTCTAGGTCACTTATACATTTGTCCCTGCTGCACACCCAGGTTATACAAATTTAACGCTGTCGCAGTTCAAGTATACCGACAGAGGGTAAATACTGATAATGAATTTATGTAAAAGTCTAACGATATGTAAAAATTGGGATCTCTGTATAATTGTTTGTAATTATTGTACTTTTAGTAACAGTTTTATAAATAAATACATGTAAATAAGTGTTTTGACAGGATAATCGTTAGGAGTAATAAATGAGATACCCCCGTTTTTTGGAAAGTGGTTTAGTCCAGTGCAACAGAACCTCCACCGCACATCAGAGACGGAGATCGGTCTTTCAAGCGACAACATGGCGAGTGTCCGTGCTGCGTCCCGTCTTCTTTCCAAGAGGATATTGTCTAAAACAAAAGCAGTGAGTAATAACAGCTGAATTATGTTCTATACTCTTTAACATGCATACGTGTACTCTGTTCACATGTGCTCATTGTGTTTTTTAACGCTGAAAGGAAGAATGTTGCTGCTCTTTTAGCTTTCGTAACTAGCAGATTCTGACTTGCGTAACGCAAAACTGTGTTGTGTAGCTTAGGGTGTTTCAATGTGACACTATTAAGAAGAGCTTTTTTGCGAGTTTAATTAAATTATATACCTACTTCTACCATTTTTGTTTTACAGTATACATTGATACGCTGTTTTCAGTAAACAGCGTACATAATCGCGGTATTCCAACGTTTTTATAACAAATATTTTAGGTGCCCTTGTGGCAAACAGTAGCTAACGTTGCTGTTAGCTTGCCTAATGTTAAGGGAATTAACAGAAAATATATTAAAGGCAACTTCAAATTAAAGTCAGCTTATAATGACATTATAAGTAATTATTAACTATAATAATCTAATACAAAGGGCGTCATAAAACTTGTCAAGTGACAGATTATGGACGTTAATGCATGACTGGGGATTGCCATGAAAGCATTGTAAAGAATACACTTTTAGAGTCGCTATTAATGTGTGAGGAAATACAGCATGCTCACTGGCAAAGCCATCAGTGTAGGTGATGTTACCCATCTGAGCAACGTTGCTACCTTTGTTTAATTTTTCCACCTTTGTAATTATTTTGGTTTCTGCAAGGTCCCTGCTGCTGCTGTTCAGGGTTCCAGAAACTTTCATTTCTACATCTATGGCAAGAAGAAAAATGCCAAAGTATCAGATGATGTGAGTA
>JAPZDX010000024.1:19269667-19287438 GCA_029783625.1 Naso annulatus
TGTAGAATGAGACTCCCAAGGAAGCAACTTCTCTCCCCGTTTTTGCTCCGGCTCGCGTTTTATTTTGTTTATTGTCGCTCACCCTTTTGAGTCAAGTTTGCACCAAAGATTCACGACGAGACGAAACAGCTGCAGGTAAAGCTGCAGCGGAGTAAACTGGTCAAGCCGGCTGATGGTGTTGCCTACTAGGGCTACACGATTCGGAAAAAATATCCAATTGTGATTATTTGGACTAATAATGCGACTGTGATATGAATTGCAATATAAGAGGAAATTAGAATTATTAAATCCTTATACCCATTTTAATTAAAAAAAGTTATTAAACTATTATACTGTTATTACAGCAGGAATCTTTCCCAAACAGAGATGTTTTCTTAAGTCTACAGAATGTGATGTGTGGGCCAGGACAACTCTACAGCACCACAATATTTAAATTAAATGACATTTTTGACACACATTTCCCCTTTAACATAATTGTGCCTAGATGCGATTTGAAAATTGCAGTGGGTCATATTGCGATATTGATTAAATTTCCATTGATCGTGTAGACCTATCGCCTACAGACACTGTTGCGATCAGAGGCCTGTTTTAGGGCACGAGGCAGGTCACTTGTTTCAATAGCCAACTAGCTTGTTGCGATGTTATCTGAAACTAAGAAGCCCAATGTAGAGCAGCAAATAGGAAGAAGTGCTCTCTGAAACTACTGTGTGGTTGGAAAAAACCCGTCGTGGTCTGAATACTGAACCGAGGAGAGGTGCGGAAGTGAAGGGTTCTTTCACACCATCTGAATTATAACATATTGCTGAAAGGTTATAACAGAATTTTTGCGCGACAACTTCAAGGATAAACTGCCTATCCACCTTTAAAAGTTAGTTTTCTTGTAAACTGACGATTTTCAGTTGTCAAACACAGTTCTCTGAAAATTTTAATAACTGCTGATTCAAAGAGTCAAAGGCTTTAACTACGAATCTCTTACAATGAAATATGAAAATGTCAGTCTAAGCTACATTTGCAAATGAAGATTTTTGTAAGTTTCACCCTCAGTAAATGCTCAGATGGTTTGCTTTTTCTGATAATCTCAACCCTCCGACACATGAAATCAATGTGAACAATGCCATCCTGTTAATACAGGTCCGGTTAGTTAGACTGAGTGAGGAAAAACCCTGCTGAACAAATATTTACATTAACTGTGGTCAAAGTTATATGTTTATTTAGCCTTCAGCTGTAGCACAGAACTCATACACCTGAAATGGTGAACTACATGTGTTTTACATAAATTAAGATGTCTTCAAATTTAGGAGACTTTTTAGCCTGCTTTGTCGTTGTTGTGGCCTATTTATTTCAGTTTAAATAACTTTCAGTACTCCATGACCTCATCTTGAGTGGCAGGCAACAGGTGTTTGCCTTCACGTTGTCCTCTGTGGTTTACTGCAACACATATAGCTGCATTCAAAGGGGCATGAATCCCTCAAACTGGCAGCCTAGCAGCATGCAATGCTCGGAGAAAAGCAAAGCATTACTGCATGTTTAAATCTATGGATTTATTTTGAAAGACAGCAGAAGAGTTTTAGACGACTATATTCTATCAATCATCCACGTGGAATTGTGAAATTACAAGTTTAAAAAAGGGGAGAGTAGGATATCTTATGACGAAAAGCTGATAACAGACAACGTTTTGTTGCCATCTCACGTTACTTCATGGTCCAAATACCCGTTTGCTATGGATAGTGTAATGTGTTGCGAGAAGAAAGAGGAAATGATCTCATGTCGCAAATATGGTGAAATAAACCACTGAGATAAAATCAGAGTATGACTACCATGTATCTTGTCTTTTATAGCTCGTGACTTCCATGCTGTGGTGTTGTTCATAATTCATAATTCAGTTTGAATGTGATGTGCATGCATTGTTTCAGAACTGATGGAAGGTGTGTGTAAGTGTAAAACGGCGAGTTTAAATCGATTTTTTTTTTTTTGTTATTTTACGCGTGACTTGTTTTACCTATACCGTGTCATAAGTCATTTTGTCTAAGATCCCATTTAATGCCTCTGTTGTTGCTGCAGTGGAGTTCTGCAGAAAGACAGAAAGTACATATCATGGCTTCACGCTGGAAGGGTCCCTGCAAGTTTCTGTGTGGATGTTCATCCACTGTCAATTAGAGATAAGCTCGAAGGAAAAGCTCATGTTTTGAGTAACAAAGGACCGTTTGATGACGCTGTCACAGGAGGGAGGAGTGGCTTGACATCAGAGACAGAGCACTGATGTCTGATCCTGACAAAAACATTGCTTGTCTGAGCACTCCAGTGTTAAGCATTACAACTCTTCATGTCCAATCCCGAGTTCAACAGTAAACAATTCTCATCTTCTACATCAAACCACTGTTTTCAGCGGTACAGCCTTGAAGGAGAAAGACTGTGAGCTTGAATTTAGCCAAGTGAATTTTCCAAACTGCTGCTCCTACTCCTGCTTGTCGTTTGCAGCTGAAAGTGCCAAAGAGAGAAAACAGATTCCAGAAGGCTGCACTGTGCCCCCACAGCACCACCCCTCTCCTTGTCTGTTTTTCCCACTTTATCTTGTTTCCATCTCCGCCTTCCTTTTTGTTTGGCCTCTCTTCTATAAACTCTTAAGCTGACGCAAAAACACGCAGCTTAACACACATCCCAACCAAAAGTTGAATGTCCCTCTTTGTGTCTTTCGTCTCACCCAAACTTTAAGTCCCGACCTCTTTCCGGCCCTTGATCGTTTTTTTTCCTGTATCTTGCTTTTGCATTTCTTATAAGCTCCTCCCAGGTCATCCAGCTTCCTCAACATGGGGCCTCAAAGGAGAGTAATGAAGACACAATGAGTCATCCACTCCCACTCATCTATACTAAATAACTGAACAGGGACACTACGAGGCTCTGGTTTCTCTCCCACTTTCTTCTCTTTTAGTTCCCTGGAGAAAATAAGTGAAGGTCATCATACTGCTGGACTAATTAGATCCTCATGACCATATGACAGCCACCATAAAGGTTTTTTATAGATTGAAACATCTCAGCTCAGTCTCTTCCTGAGCAACAACAAACCAATTAAAAATGTTGTGGATATAAATTCTATTCAGATCATTCACAATAAGAACATTGTACTTCTAGGAATGCTAATATTCAGCTTACAACAGGTTGTTGTTTATGCTTTTGCAACGGTCCTTCACATTTCTTGGCCTGGCGAATGTGTTTGTGTGGGAGTGGGCTCAATCCGATCAGATAGTGTGAGTGGATGATTTGCCTGCTTGCCAGATGTGTTACAGGAAGGCAGAAAGACAGACGGACATATTCGCAAGAGATGGGAAAAGCAAGAGAGACAGGGTAATCCAAGTCTGTCCTTTACAAAACAGCACACCCTCATAAAATCAAGCCACTCGAGGACCGAAAGATCAGCGAATGATTTTCAACTGTTTAACAAGCTGGAATCTGCTTTGTATTACCCAAGAAATCACACCAAATTATCCAACCTTTAAAATTACTGGCATGTGTGTGTGTGTTTGTCCGTCTGCATTTTATACATACTAAGTGTAATAATCCATTATCACAAATGCTGCAAAACACTGAAGCCCCAACTTAAAAAGCTGTTATCACACAAAAAAGTGGATTTACTTCCTTTCAATGGCTTCTCATGCTAAAATGGCAGCTTACATCTGAGCAGTGGAGCCAAATGATTGAGCAACACACCCAAATGGAGGAATGTTATGTACTTCCTTTTCCTTTTACATGATACAGTGATAACCTCGGCTCAGTCAGCACTGCTGGTCAGAAGCTCCCATAAGACCACTGAGCTTTAAAACGCTGTGCTGTAAGAGGTTTCGAGCTATGCTAGAGAGTAGCTGTAGGGATGGCAAAGTTGGTTGGTGCGCCACTTTAGCCCGGACTGATATATGTAAACAACTTTCAGATGTTTTAACACTGCGATCTGTAGAGACCTCATGATTCCTGGAGAGTTTCAGTGATCTTATCACTTTAAATCCAGTGCTGCCCACAATAAGATTTACATTTTTGGTTTGAAGTGAAATGTCCACCATTGACCACCATTTTTTGTCAAGTGTCACAAAGTCACAAAGTCAAAATGCCACCTAAAAGATAATCCCTGCAAAACTTGTTTACAGTCAATTGCAATTAATTACATTAATTACAATCTTAGCTGTACTTTGTTAACATGCAATGTTAGCGAATGTTACATAATATGGCAGCAAACCTGGTAAATATTACGGACTAAAAAGTTAGTATGTAAACATTTAAATGTTAGCATGTTAGCATAGTGATGTGAGCATTTAGCAGCATGGGTTCTCTGTAGAGTCTGTGAACATGCCATTGGACTCTTCACTTGCCACTTCAAACAACTGTAAGAAGAACTGTTTTTCTTCTGTGAAAAACAACATATTACCTCCAGCGTCACGCACATACAGTTTGAAATAAATGCCATTTTATGACAAATCATATTTTTTCTGGTTATACTTTATTTTGATCGTCTGCCTGCAGATAGTTCATTGAGTATTGCTAACATTTCAACATCAGTTGATAACATTATCTTGATTGTTTGTTGAGCATTTAAATACATATTGAAAATTACTTTACTTAAACATTTTCAGAACGTTTTCTGATTTTAATTCACTATGTTTTCTAAAATATTCAACTACGATTAATGAATGGTTCACTGGGTTAAGGTTAAGGTTAAGGTTATGGTTATGGTACTCCATAAACTGTCTGCGGTGGACTATTTATCAGTTTGTTGCGTCATAACATTTCAAGCTCAGTGTTCAAAGTAAGCCTTCATATTGTTGGACATATATAGTATGTTTCCATGACACCCTCTATGATGAGACAAAGCTTTACCCCAGACCCGCGGTCTGTTACACAGTCAGAACAGCACTTCCAGTCACCCTGCAGTTACGGTCTCCTCAGCACAAAAATTAGAAACATTTACACGGTTGATATGAAGCATGCAAATGCTTCATCTCAACCAAACTATTACAGCTGTGTAAATAACAGACAACTTATTACAGAATGCAAACAGACTTGTTTCAGTGACTTTGCATTCTTTCTGCTCTTGCCCGAGACAGACAACTGCAAATCTAATTTAGTTATCTTTCTTAACTGGGCACTGTACATGAAATGAGCAGAACCACATGGAAGCTGCTATTTCATAATGCAAAAACAATGGTCACCATTGTAACAACATACAGTATATTCATGCATTGTGTATGAATGCGTTCATTTTAACATTTCACTGACCTATTTAGCCACCTCACATACGGGCTGTTCAAAGGAATGCATCTGTTCTCTTAAGTGAGAATGTTTTAAGCTGTCATAACCTGTTGTTCTGATGCTAAGGCCTTTGTCAAATCATAAAAGTTACATTTGCTTAAAAACTCTGGAGTAGGAAAATAAGACGATAAGTTCATGAATATGTTCACAGAGATAAAGGAAGCAAAACAATGGGACAGATGAATGAGAGCAGGACAGGAGAAAACCTGGATGGCAGCTGGAATCAAAATGGCTGTGCTGAAGGATTAACCATGTTACTGTTTTGTAAGAAAAGAAACTAGAATGTTTGGGGTGGTACAATATCCAGACTGTAAGCAAACACAGCAACAAATGAAGTCATATCGGGGCTTTCCTACAGGCTTAACATGAATGTGCAGCAACACTTAAGCTCAGTTTTGAACCATGTCAGGGTCGTGCTTGATCTTGTCGTGCTTGTTCAACAACAACAACCCAGTGCAGATTCGGTCAAAGGGTTTACCATCTATTTGTTTAGTGAAAGTCGTGTACCAACAAGTATGACTACACCTGCACAGGATGCAGTGCTCATGGACCACTGATTTCTGTTGAAGTATGACACTGTGTTTTCAGACAGCTCTCAGTTTTGAGACTTACATAAAACATTTTACACGTTGGATGGCTCAATATATAATATTTTCTTTGGACTGTTTCTTTATAAAGTAATTTTAAGGGAGAGTGCTGACAGTAAGGTCAAAATATCTTATTGAGATTTTTGTACACCATCCCTTCAACACCTCAAATATAACAAATATTTTATTCTTACTGCTGAATTTAATTCTTGTCAGGGCAGAAAAGCTTAATTTTGACCATAATATGACACTATACTAACCCTTCTTGACTTTATTTACACTGGCTCCTATTATTGTTTTCAAATTGATCATTAATGTTAAATACACATTACTGCACATTTAGTTAAAGATTAAACAGAAATTTAAAAATGACAGTTTTTTAAAAATAATTCTTAACATTTACATCATTTAATTGCATAGCATCCAATATAGAAACATATTTCAGTAAACTAAGTATGTTTGTAGAAACTTGTTAAAGATAATGTGGACAAAAGGAAAGTTCTTTGTGTGCCCAGTTCATTATGTCTGTGGGTGTCTCCTTGCAATATTTTTATTCTAAGTATGAAATGTCAGTTCTATTGCTAGTAAGACAATACATAAGGAACAGTACCAGACTGTAACTACCGCATTATGTTCTTTTTAAACTGAATATGTTGTTTATAGTTATTGCACAGAAAGCTGTAGATGATATGTTTTTATTTTGTATTGGTGTTATGTAACTCCATGTGGGATGGGCCACTGAGAGGCATGACACGGCGTACATTAAATAATTCATTCATTCATTGTAGGTTAGGCCTTTCCAAATGCACTTTACTTCTCACGGTGTGCAGTGGACAGAAGAGACCATTAGTGCATCTTCAGAAACCTCATGGTCACACAGTCAGTCACACAATCTTCAGACAAAGCATTTTAATAATTATGACCAAATAGATAGGGATGCACGATATTACTGGGACGTTATCGGTATCGGCCGATATTGGCTTTAAAATTAACTATTGGATATCGGCGAGCATGCTGATAATAACCGACATAAGAACCGATAAAAAAAAAAAGCTGCTGTCTCCTTGATTAAACGCTGAGTCGACGCCATGTTTCACATGTTTCCTGTGGACAGACGTCATGTTTACTTACTTTGCTACTTGTGAAACAGGCCAAATTTGCCTTGGTTGTGGGAATTGTTACGATTGTCGCAGGGAGAGCATCATCCAGGTTTAAGTAGGATGTATCTGACGTGTTTCGTTCAAATGCAAATGTCATAAATAAATATGACATGTTTTACATAACGTGAGTACAAGTATTTTTTGTCTTTTGTGCAAGGATGAATATTACACAGTTTTAAGAGTTATATTTTAAGTCTGCATTTGCTGGCGGGCCAACATGGTGAGAGCATGCATGATAATACTGTATGTAAATTCCACTACAGAAGAGACTTGATGATCTCTGCAATTAAGTGAGGAAAAAAATACACATATATCGGTATCAGTACTGATTATTAGCCAAACGAGTTGTAAAATATTGGCATGTTGGATATCGGCAAAAAAATCCCATATCGTGCATCCTGCTGAAAGCAGCTGTATCTCTCCAGTGGTGTTCTCTCCTCTGCCCTCTGAGGATAAATGTTCACAAACATGTTTGAACATCTAACTCAAGTGTTCCTTAAAAGTTTATATCTTCCCTCATGATTTCCAAATTTGGATTTTTTTTGTTTGTTTTGTTCCTGTTTTACAAAAATCCAGTGTTTGTGCCTGTACATCCGTGGTGACAGCACAAACCGACACTGCTAACACATTCACTAAAGTGTAAACAACTTTTGACAAACAACAATCAGGCTCCACCCATTCCGGCTCATCACAGACCTTATCACTGTGGTTTATGTGTGGACTGGCTGACAATGAATTGTTTGATTTTCGGGAACACAAAGACCGAAACAGCTGGCCAGTAGAGATGAAGTGGGTGAAGCTTGTTGACATGATCTTACACAACATTCTAAGTGCTGAAGTTCATGTTTCCTGTTACTTGTTGCTCTCATCTGGAGCTGCAAAGCTACAGTATTTCGCAAATGGCAACCATTTTCTATCTACATCCAGTATGGAGCGTGCTGTCGGTGCAGATATACACCAAAAAAAAAAAAAAATTATAGCTTAGTACCAAACATATACATATACATATACATATATATACATACTGATGTTTTTCCTTCTTTCTTCCAGTAAACATAACACAGGCGGGAAGCACATTTACACATTTATTACAACCCGTAAAGAGAAGTTAGGTTATGGGGAGGCTTATCTTACACTTGGATTAATCGCCAGCCCAGGTTAGCATTGCAATGTAACACAGTGTAAATCCCATTTACAATGTCCTTGATGAGAAACAAACAAGTTTGGTTTACCTTACACTCCAGCATGGCTTGCTCAGCTCAGTCCTCCAGCTTTGGGCCTCATGCAATATCTGTTCATTACTGCGACAGCCTCGGAGGCAGGGCCCAAATTAGGTTGCTGGCCGAATGATCTAATGATCTGAGTGCTCTGTCTTATGATGCAGACAGGCACCAGTCAAATGGCCGTTATTTAGAAATAGATAACATTGTTAATGTATTTTTTTTTTGAATGTTTTGATAAGAACCTGTTCAACACAGAGCAGGAGAGTTGCTGCGTGCTTTTACACCGAAGGAACAACAGCCAAGCTAGCAGTCAAGCTGTGCGACTCAATTCTGTTTGTTGTTGTCAAACGTCAAGGTAATTACAGGATGCTAAATTTAGACTTAGTCTAAAAATAGAGTTCTGCAAGTGCTACTATAGATGGAATGCCACAGTCAGTAACACACACAAACCCACACACGGACTAAATTGGTCGAACAAATAATGTGCGGATAGATCCACGCGACTACTGTTAATGCAAAATGTACTTGTGAGTAAACAAGCAAACATCTCAAATATAACCTTGTTTTGCATTTGTTTTCAGAAAACAGGCAACATTAAATGACTTGGTAAGATAGTAAGATAATATTTTTTGCACCATGCAACATATTTGCATACTCTTTAACTCTCTTCAAAAGTTAAAAATCATCCCACATATGGGAATTTACACCACATTTATCATATCAAAGATTTTTTATCACATCTCAACAGCTTAAAGTTTAAAAATCTACTTTTCATGGGTGAGTAATACTCTGTGTCAGTATGCTTGGAGGTTTAATGTTAAATTTGGCTTTTGACTTGCTTGAGAAATGTGTAGGGAGTCACACAGGAGTTTCCACTCTAAAGTGAAAACACCAACCACATGGAAACAAGCAACCCACTTTTCTTCCAAAAGAGGTGTGTACTTTCCTAAGGTTTCACCACACTAATGAAACACTGTAAAAACACACTCATTAACTTTTTGAGATACCTGACACAAAAAACTCATGACTACCTACAAAATACTGTATTTTCCTGTATTAAAACTACAATCCAAGTTAAACTGATAGATTGCTCACAGGCCAGCACTTTCCTGTATTACATAACTAACTTTCCTGACTATAATTACTGCTGGAGGAGAGGAAACTTGATGCTGTGAGTGGCTGATGAAGTAAGATTTTTAATCCAACAGGAGAGAACGCACTGCTGTAACACAGCGCAACAGTGTTTTTAAAAGAACAATACAAACACACAGATAACAAGATGAAAACTAAATGTGACTAAATTTACAGGGGAAGGAATTTGCTGCCATAATTGTCCCTACTTGTCTGAGTCTAAACAACATTCAGGACCACAAAAACATCTCTTCTATATATTTATAGTTGATTCTGGCAGGCCTCCACCACTTACAGTAACTCTCATTCAGCTTCAGACTTGGCAATTGCTGCTGCCTTTATTCATAATTTACAAGTGCTGGAAATTGAACTGTGCACCAATCTTCTCACTAAAAAGCTCATTTTATGAGGTCAAAAAATACACACACATACACGTGCTCAACAAAAAAAAGTACATATAAATATTTGATTGTATTGTGGATTTTTAATACCTGAAGATTTTTCATTTTTTCTTATCTGGTCTGCAGCTTTAATGCAGACTGTGGCAGTCCACAAAGCACTTTAATTAGTCTTACTGTAGTATCAGTGCGTCTGGATTTATTACATATCGTTCTGCCTCTGCCATAACTCACTAGGTGTAGGTTTATTTTGAAAAGTGACCGACTGTGCTCCTTAGAGGTATTAACTCGGACTTACTGGGCAGGGCTTATTTTAATGTGACTGCTGCTGATGCCATGTATCACTCTGTAAATTAAAAGCGTGACAGAGCCTTGATGCAGGATTTCCATCTGTCTTGAGATATGAATTGTTCATCTCTATCACGTCAGAATCAAACAACAGATCTAGGTTAAGGGAAATGCTGCTCTATGGCTTTGCACCAGGCAAGAAAACCTGCAAATTAAACTCACTGAGATGGAGTAGATGAGGGCAGCAACTCCAAGCGGCAGGCAGCAGCACAGCATGGTGAAGATGGAGTAGCCCAAGTAGTCGTTGACAGGGTTGGCCAGCGGTCCCTGAGTCACGTACACTGTGGACTGGACAGCAGTGCCCGGCTGTGGTGGATACTGCTGGGGGTACGGCTGTTGTCCATAGGGTGCACCTCCATATTGCGGCGGGGCTCCGTAGCCCTGCAGGCCACACACATGAAATGCAATCCAAACTTGTTTTCAGATTATAAGAAATGAAGTGTAACAAGAGGATTCCACAGGTAGGGCTGCAACTAACAATCATTTTCAATATTGATTAATCTGACGATTATTTTCACGATTAATTGTTTATTCCATGAAATGTCAAAAAAGTGGAAAATATGCTCCTCTTTATTTCCCAGAGCCCAATGTGACATCTTCAAAATGCCCCTTTTGTCCGAATAACAGCCTAAAACACGAAGACTCCTCATTTATTATGACAAATGACACAGAAAAGCAGCAAATCCTCACATTAAAGAGGCTAAACAAGCAGTTTTTCCTTTTTTATTTGAAAAATGACTGAAACCATTAATCAGTTTTCAAGACAGTTGGCGATTAATTTTCTATCCATCGATAAATCGAATACTTAGTTAATCACTGCAGCTCTATCCACAGGTAAGGAGGGGAAACAGGCGGAGCACAGTAAACAGGCAGGTTTCACACAAAATGAAACTAAAAATTTTTGCCGCAGGTCATAACAACTGAATGATCCAACCAGATCTGGCAAAACAAGTCTTTGCTTGGTATCTTTTTAATGGGAAGAGGGGAAATGAAACCGAATGGTCAGGGTGGGGCTAATAGCAGAAAACGGTTATTACCACGATGGACAACTACAGTGAGGCTTATTGATTGTGTGTGCTTTTAATAACCACAGCTGCAGCGACGGTTTGGCTCATCATGAGAATTACATTAAACATTCCATTAGGTGAAAGAAGACAAAACTAAACTGAGCATTTTAACTCAACTGGGATTTTTAGACTCTACAGCCATGTAAAGCAAAGAACAAACGGTGCTGAGGGTTATTTAATTATCTTTGTAATTTAATTCTTACTTAATTATTACAAATAATTATTCACATTGTCTTAATAAGAAATATACAACGCTATGCATCTATTAACAGCAACTGTTATTCACCATAACCAATGGCCTGAATCCACATAGCAGAAAATTTCAGTAACCCTTCATATAGTGAGGCTAACGGTACAGACTTTCATAGATGTACAATTCTCACGGTCTTAAAGACTATTCCAAATGCTTTCATAAATTACTTTGATGGGATTTAATTATCGTCCTTTCTTTTTTCAATGTTAATCATAAACATAACACTGCGAATCCTCTTTTTTTGAAACGTGCGGATTTTTGCTATCGTTTTTCCTACGCAAAGTTGATGGAAAACAGCGATAAACGGATCAACTGTGCACGTTAACTGTTAGTGTCTCACATTTTTTTTTTTGTTTGTTTGTTTTCTTTTAAAACTCGGTGCTTGGCTGCTTACCTGCGGCTGCGGTGGATAAGCCGGGCCGGTCTGAGGCTGGCCGTGGTAGGGGTTGTCATGGTAGGGCGGAGGGGGCGACTGGCCCATGGAGGACTTCTCATCAGACCATCCCGCTGGAGGGGCGCTTGCAGACTTGTTGGGGTCCATAATGCAACAGCTTGGTTTCTGCCTTTTCAAAATCCAAAAAGCTGCTTCGGGCTAGAGAACTTTCCTCAAAAGTGTCGGAGGAAAAAAATTTCACAGCTTTCGACTTTTCTTCGTGACACCCCCGCTGCTTCAAGGTGAATTGTCCAAGTGCCGAGCGAGCTTTGATCAAATTCTCTCATCAGTGTCAAGTGACGAAGAATAAATATGTAACTTCCGGATGTTACTTTCAAATTAAAAGCAGTCGAACTTGAACCGAGACAAAATTAGTTTATTGTACTTAGCATACAGCCACTGTGTTCTCATGAAGCACGTGTGAGACACATACCATAATATTATTACTGGGTGTTGCCACACAGAGGTAAAACATGTGAGAGTCTACTTGTGATAAAAATAAAATAAAATCTTGCAATCCTTGGCGGGGAAGTTGGTGGAGGAATATTGCACACTTTTTACTAAATATTTTTTACTTTTTAATCATGTAAAGCAAATCTGTCTCATTTCCGGTCTCAGTCTGGTCACAAGTGGCTGGCTTGATTGTGCTGTCTTTACTGTCTCCCTTGTTACGGTCAGCCAGTACGCAAAGAGGGAGGGGCTAAAAGAGGCGAGGTTGGGCCTCAAAAACACGGCTTACATTAAGTGTAAAACAAAACCTTTCAAATTACAACCCTTGTGGAGGCTGTTATGGTAATGTGGTTTACAGTCACCCTAAGTATAAGTATGTTCAAGATCCTTTTAACCAGACTGTCAGTCAAGTCATGCTGCTCTATACATATGACTCCTGTATCTCTTTCCCTCTTTGTGCACATCTATATATAGTAGGGCTGCATCTCTGTGGAGAGACATATGGATGCGTGTGACAGTGTCCACTAGATGGAGCCAAAGTTTTTTCTAAGGCGCAGAAGGTAGACAGTCACTCAAACATTCCAAATAGCACAGGTGTAACCAGCACCTCAAATGGTAATAAATACACCTGTGTTCTTCCTGTTAAGACAAGTTACTGCATGCAGTTTGTAGGCCATGTTTATATTATCTTTTTAACTTGGCTTTCTTTTTTGAGCTTCTTGACTTTTCATTTTTTAGTTGGAATGACCAAAAAAAAAAAAAAAAAGCTTAACAACCTTTAACCTGAAAAGGTCTATTACGTTCCAGCTTCATAAAGCACATCTATGGTATATTCCATCCGCACAGGTGTTTTACTTTTTGTACCTGGTGAAGCTGTCAAAACATGAAAGCTAGAGGCTGCAAATGCTCCTCCATCAAGGCAGCAGTGATTTAATGGTTATTTACTGGGGCCTTATAGGAAAACTTAAGAATTGAACAGGAAATGGACGGGAGAGAGAGGAGATCTCTCACAGCAAAGGGCTACAGGGTGGAATCAAACCCACGGTCAATGAAGTGAGGACACAGCTTGTCTATATGGGGTGACTTCTTTACTAACTGAGCTAGCAGGGCAATGCAATCAGTTGTGTTCGTGATTTCCACCATCTCTATGCTTGTCTACAATCAGCTCTCTATTTTGATGATAGCACAAAATTTCCAGTTTTTCTTCATTGGTCACCATCTTGAGCAGAGATCTGAACAGCTGATAACACTTGAGTGGCTTGGCAAAACCCTTTTTTAAAAAACAAGACCAGGATCTCTTACTCATTCCACTCAGTTTTTTATGAATTTAACAACTGGCCAACTTTATTTATTTTTGTAGCTCTTGCAATATTTTAATTAGGAGATATTTCCTGGATCAGCTAAGAGTTAACAATAGAACATAATGTCATTTTATCCAGTTGACGTCTCAAGAAAATTTACTGTGGTGGGTGCGGTGCAGTGCAGTAGGCTGACTCTTAGATTAAAAAAACTCATCTACAATGAATTGAAAGGATATACCTAAATACCACCTATACTGTAGAAAAGAGCCCAGTTTCATAAGTATGTTAAAATCATCTCAGAAGTCAAATTAGCGTACTAGATTCTTGATATTGTTTCATTTTGTCAAATACTTACATTTTTAAGCAGATGTGCTATAAGCCTAATATGTATAATAATAATGACATCAACTGTAATACAGGAACAGAAAAAAAATACGAATTGTTCATATGAATTATGATTATCAGAATATTAGTAGTATAGTATACTACTGGTACACCATCTACATGTCTACTAGTATACCATAATTACACTGCCTTGCTGTTGAAATGTGTGAAACCTCACTCGGTCATGACCCCCACACGTGCACACGTGCACACGTGCACACACACACACACACACACACACACACAAAGAGAACTCCATAGCTCATAATTTGTTTCAGTATTTGTTTTTATAGAAACTTGACAGTCTTTCTTTATCTCTGCACATTACAATCCACTACTTTCCTCCATGAAGCTAAACACGAGAATTAAAGGATTATCAAGAATTATCAACATCGCTCTAAACACTCGCAGCTATGTGGATTTCATATACTCACATGAAAGCACTGACAGTGGGTTAGGTTGGTCATAGTAATAACTAATATCTACATCAATGTTTACCTTGCACATACACAACAGACAACAGAAATAGTGTAAAACTTAACAAACTACAGCATGGGGGCACTTCAGATTCTTTTTGGTAATGGTTTCGTGTTACCGCTGTATGAAGTCACTTTCATCAACCAAAACTATCGAACAATAAACGACAAAGGAAAAGGTTGAATACATCAGTTTCTTTCTTCAATTGATTGAAATGAAAGTGACAAACTTTTGTGTATGTGTGTGCGCTGGAGGGAAGGTGCAGATCAGCAGCTCAGTTATCAGACAGAAAGCATCGCATCTCACAGCAGGCGCACACACTACTCTCTGTTGCTCTCTAACAATAAAACAAAAGCCCGTTGTTGTATGTATCAAATTCTGCTGCTGCTCCTCTGTGTTATCTGTTGGTTCCAGGTTTGCAGACTCAGTGTGAGTTCTGGGCGACATCTAGCAGTCGCAGGCACGACCTGAGGACAATCAGACAGACAGACAGACATGCAGGGAGGTGAGATTATAAATTTAAATGATCAACTCTCCATTAGAAAATGTGACCAGTGACATAAAACACTGGGTTATACAAACAGACTCTGTTCCTTTAAGTAGCTTCTAGAAGTGACTGAAGATGTGATTCAAACTGTAATTTTACTATTTGAAGATTTATTTGTATCTTAAAATGTATACAACACTGACAGTACATTAGGGCCGCATGATTTTGTAAAAAATATCTAAGTGGGATTATTTGGACTGATACTGCAATTGCGATATGATTTTCGATTAGAGGAAATGAAAATTTTTACATAATTTTTCTCATTTTCATTGAAAAACATATTAACAAGCACAAATTCACAATAGCTGCATCTAGCAGTCTACAACAAATGGTTGATGAGTTACGAAAGGGGTGGGGCTAAAGTGTAAGGGTGGGGCAAGTCATGACCAATGAAGGGGTGTGTGTATGTTTCTACAAAATTTGGCCATATTACATGAGTCTGTTTAGAAGTTATGTACCTTTTTGTTGTAAGTTACTCCCACTCCCACACAGTTGGCCCAAACAGCTTATCAGCTGTCCCTTGGCTCAGGAGCAACCTTCCCACTAAATCTTGAACAAGTCTATTACCTCATTTGGAAGTTATGCACTTTTTTACAATAGGCCACTGCCATTGCCATGCCCACTTTTAGCAAGTTGGCATGAACACAAACACACACTTTCACACACAGACACACTTGACCTCAATGCCAAATTTCAGCCTCCTAGAGCAAAAACTGTGGCCGCCAGAGTGGAGAATTTTTTGTGCACCGACTGACGAACTGACAGAGGTCAAACACACTTTTCCTTGAACAAATATTGTGAGTCGTGCAATTTAAAAATAGCTGTTATCCATATTGCGATTTTAATTTTGATTAATTGTTCAGTCTTACAATATATTCATAACCAAATAATTAAACTTCAGTTTTCTTAAAACACTATTTCCTTCATGGTTACAACCTTTTGTTTTCAAATCAACATCAGAATTAAAGTAATTTTTTTATGATAAGGATGACTTTCTTCTTAAATTTCAATGCTTTACTTAATATACTTTACTTAGACTTTAAACCATGCAAACACAACAGATACAGGTCTTCATCATGTGAATGTTAAGTGTCTATTAATATTTACATATAGTTTGTTGTGAAAGTTGTCAGTAGTGGTGCTAATGTGTAAGTTCACTGGATCAATTTGCAGTAAATGTAATATGAGAATAAATTTTTGAATGAGCAGAATCAGATGAAAAACACACTGATGCTCCTCAGACGATGAAAAAGAAAAAACAGAGACTCAGTGTGTGTGTGTGCGTGTGTGTGTTTGTGCCCATGCAGATGGAAATTCCAGTATGTCTCTGTGGGCCTCTGCTGAGTTGCTGCACATTACGTATACACACAGTGCTTTTCCATATGGGTCACCTGTGTGCATATCAAAGCATTTAAAATCAAACTAGCTTGGTTTTCCTGTATCATCATCATCATCATCATCATCATCATCAGAGCTCAAGCACTTAAAGATCCTGCAGCATCAGACAGTAAGCCTGTAGCGATATAGTGTTTTCACCACTTAAACCACTTATTATTTTCTTTATGTCAATAGAAATATAACATAGCTCACATGTAAAGCCTTTATCTACTTGTTCAGGTATTTTGCTGAAGCTGTAACACATTGGCTTTGTCTGTAATTCCCAGATCAAAGAGAGCACCTTATATGGCTGCACCACAGGAGTAAAATAGGCGGTGCCTGTAAAGCCACTCGTTATCTCCCTCCTTCTGTGTGTGCCAGACACCCAGAGTCCCACCACCTGTTGAACAGTGAGGTCCATGGCATCTGAGACCAGCGCTATGGGAACTTTCCATACAACGGCAGTTTGCGTGTGTGTGTGTTATGAGGCCGCTTACAGTCAAACAGATGGACAGAGTAAATTTAACTCTAGTCCTCAGCAGGATGTCAACAGCATGACGAAATAATGCAATTCTGATGGGAGGATTAAGGTATATTTGTTCGGAGTAACTATTGTGCATTAATCTGACAAGGAAAGTGTGCACTTCAACGGTTGTACTTGTTACCATATGTGACAGCAAAGATGGTAATTTATCTTTTGTGTGTGTGTGTGTGTGTGTGTGTGTGTATGAACCTATGTCATCAGGGCAAAACGAGCTCCTGTACACACCTGTTGAAGCAGAAACAATCACAGAAATGGTTTTGAGGACTCTGCCAGGTGTTAATATGACAGTGGACAGATTTTGTCAATGAGATGACTTCACAACTGTGCAAAATGCAGTCAGGAAACCACGTGTGAAGTTAGATCGAAATGAAGGTCGATAATGGTGAGTTCTGAGCAAGAGAAGCCGGAAGAGTGGTAGAAAGCTGAAAAGGGGCCACTGACTCTGGGCCCTCCACATTATCATATCTGTGGTTAGCTGAGATCATCTGCCTGCTGACAGTAAAAAGACAGTAACTACAAACACAGCCTCTTTTGTAGCTTCACAGATATTTTGCAACCGACTACCAGTACACTGAAGTGAAACCTACGAATAACTTTTATTGACTCTGTTCATTTCTGAGGGGTTTTATTTTAAAAAGGATCCCCCACTCACAACAGTTGATGCTGATGAGTGAAAATAACATTACCTTGCTCAGAGAGCATCTGCTGAGCAGTGCTTCCTGTCCTCCTCCTGCAGAGAGAACAAAATAGAGTAAGAGAGGAGAAAAACAGTAGACTTCTACATGTCAGTTTGTAG
>JAPZDX010000024.1:19399396-19410866 GCA_029783625.1 Naso annulatus
TGGGAGGGATAATTTTGAGAGTTTCAAATAAAATCCTTCTCAAGAGAAGAAGTACATCGAGCATAAATTTAAGCTCCACAGTGGCTACACCTGTAGCTCACATCAGCCTAATTCCTAGTGACTTTTGGCTGTCTCTCTCTCTTTCCTCTCTCACACACCCCCTCTTTCATTCGTTCTTTCTGTCTTTCTCCTCTTCTGGGGCACCGAGATCAGAGCACACGGAGACAGACAGGGTTTGAAGATGTGGTGGACAAGAGGAAAGGCGAGCAGAAGAGAGAGGTAGGGAGGGGAAAAAAAGGAGAGAGCAGAATTGAATCTGCAGGTATGGCTGCTTGGACATCTGCCTGTGTCCCCTAGCTGTCCTTCTCTTTACCTTTCCACATGCTCTTTCTCTTTTCTCCTCTTCTCCTCCTCTGCTCTTCCTCTCTTTTCCCCAGAGTGCCACTGGCCAGAGTCTGGTTGGTGATGGCTTTCCAGCGTGTTTAGCCACGCACTACTTACCCTCTGCATACCTTGTTTTACTATCTATCTATCTTTCTATCTATCTATCTATCTATCTATCTATATATCTATCTATCTATCTATCTATCTATCTTTCTATCTATCTCGTCTTACTTTTTGTCTTCTTTCTTTTTTCACTACCTTTTCCACTCTTTCCATCCATCTCTTCCTCTGTCTCTCCCTTTCAGCTTCTCTCCACTCTGTTTTTCTCCAAATCTTTTCACTGCCTTCATGGAAAATGATCAGGGCATTAGCGATGTGGAATGTTGCCCCTTCCTTTTTTAAATTGTCACATCTCTCTCTCTCTCTCTGCCTACCATACACTTACCTCCCAGAACATAAACTGTGGTATTACAGTGTGCTCTGTTTACTAAAGCTAGTAGTTTGTTCTGTGGCTGCAGTGTTTCTCTTTGGTTCTATAGCAAAGCTGGCCAATCTAACTTTAGAAAAAGTACCTGGAACTGCAGCCCTGTATTGCTGATGTGAGAGAGATGGCACTTCTTTAGGATTCCTCTAATAGTTATAATAGGTTTATTACCAATTGCCGTCGGAGAGTCAGAAACTCTCAGTTTAGTCTTTACCCGTGTGTCCTAGTTTTGCATTTTAACAACAGCATTTCTGAGGCAATTTTCCACCATTAAGTGAAATGTAAATGAGCCGTTGTTTTAATGGAGGCTAACCCCTGTGCTGCACCAGTTTGGTGTTTCCAAATTATTTTTTAACAATGCTAACAAGCTGTTTCTGCAAGTGGCTTGCCAATTATGGAGCTTTTTCCTACAATGTGACAAGTGCCTGGTGAAGAAAAACAACCAACAAAAATCCAAACGTCACTTGATCGCACTGCCAAAGCACAGTTTTTAATGGAAGCTGCCCTGAAAATCAAAGCTGATTTATTGTGTGTGCAATCTTAAAAACACCCCAAAATTATAAACGGTAACGAACACTTGCAGTCAGTGTTGGACTTAATGTGCAGGATTTTTCCTCAGTGAGTGATGTCATAAGAAGGACATTCACGTTAATGAAATAACTCACAAGGTGATGAAGGGGGGGAAAGGTTTGGGACCACAGAAAGACTACAAAATATAGTTTCACAGTTGATAGTGTGCATGAAGTCAAGCGAAAAAACATAAAGTGCAGCCAAATAAGGAACCAAAGGTAGTTGCAAAATCCTTCCTGGAGAATCGCTTATACCTAAGACAAAATACAGTCCAGACATATTTTGCTTGAAATGCCCTTTAGACTCAAGTGCCAGAGTTGGTTTTCCTCCCCAAACGTAACAGGGAAACAAAAGACAAAATCTCAGGGCCCAGTTTCACTGTAAGTGGTCCCTGATGCTCGCTGGTTCCTGAGACAAAGGTTTAAAAAGCACCGTGCGTCTCGTTTAAAAGATCTTAGTTATATTATGAGTCGATCAGACGCTGATAATCTTAGCACTGAGGATTTTTTTTAAAAGGAAGCACAAGCTTTGAAAAAAGCGCTGCGTGTCTAGTGTGTCCTAATGACTTCTGGTCCAGTTAGTCTGAGAGTCTGATCTCTCTAGCAGGCCGTCTGTCTGAGCAGCAGAGAGGGGGAAAAGGAACTGGTTCCTCCCACACAGACCAGATCAGGTTCCCCCAACGCCTACACACACAATTTAGCACACACACGGATGACCATTTACACACTCATATGCCGATGAACTTACATATGCACAAATAGATGAATGTATGCATGCACGTGCAGGCACACACTCACATGCACGCACACACTCACGCTAAGCAGAAGGATCTGTGATACAGCTTAGTTGTCTAATGATCTCTGTATTTTACATTGATGAAAACAGATCAGCTGAGAGGGCAGACTGCTGCGGTGAGTTTAAGTGGGCGGTTTTGGACCAAGGTGAACCGGAGGTTGGACGATCCACTGGCTCTTATTGTCAATATAATGGTGTCTGGCGAAGATGCCCCCATGGAAATCTGGCGTGTGACGCAGATAACTGAAGTAATAAAAAGCAGTTTTTTTCTCTGGCACTTGCAGAGGCGAAGGTGGCACCCATGCCAGACGGGCTGGCAGATGTAGCCAGAAGGAGATTTAAATAAATGATACATATATAGAATATTCAAACCTGGCAAAAATGCCATCTTGTGATCTGTTCTCTGGTTAGCTTAACAATCGATTATCCTGTCGCACCAACACGTCAGGCTGTGAAAGAGTTTCGAAATGTCAATAGGAATCCTGTTCATGAGCACAAAATGTCAAATAATTTCATAACAGTCGGCACAACTGTCAAAGAGTTCATGTCTATCTACACTAATCGCACAGATTTAATTTCGTAACAGCCAGCCCAACACCCAATTGTACAGTTCATGTCTGTGATACAAATCCTATTGATAAAAGTTGATGCCTAATTATAAAACTTGATTTTTGTGACAGAATCCTTTTCTTACCATAACCACAGTGTTCTTTGATAGATAAACCGAACCACAGATGGAGCTGAATCCTGGATTTCTGTGTGACAGTCCATCATGCTACACTCAACATCCACTCCTGCCTCCGTCTTGCATTTCCGGTAGGTTCAGAAACTGAAGTACAATGAATCATCAACACATAAAGTTTTGTGCAGATACAAAATATATGTTTGTCTCAAATTTCCATTAAATTTTGTCACTATTTAATGAGATACTGTGACACTACGTTGGTTGTATGCAAACTGTAGGGTTGTGACGCTAGGAGATGATTTGATAATTAAACTTTATCTCTGTAACTTTATTGCAAAGTTGTTTTGAGCTGCTGGTCATGCTCTCTGTTACCCAACTTTACTCCATCAGTCACAATCACTCTGCACAATGAGCTTCCTTACAAACTGTTCTAAGGCAAAGCAGAGAGATAACATGGAGCTTGGCAGATATCAAGAGTAAAAATTCCGATCACAGATTACTTGATTGAGGAAATCTAATGTAATATAGTGTCTCTAAAATACGTCACTCACCGTTCTTAGTTAATAAAGAAATAGAGACTGAAGGTACAATGTGATAGACTGGCTAGTGTTCAGTGTTAGCATGTGCTGCATAAATGCAGTGCATAACATTAAGTCATATAAAGTCACCCTGTAAGGTCGATATGGCAAACATAAATCCGTAGTTTCCCTCACTTTTAGCTCGCTTCAGTTTCCAACAACTTCAGAGTTTAATGGCTCTTAAGGTTTTAATTGCTATGTGATATTGCTGCAGTGCACACGGTCCAGCTCCTGTTCTGTTCGTCTATGAGAATTTTCATGCTGATTACTGTAGCTGCTGTGGCTCAACATTGACTTGGAGACAATATTTCAGAGAGGAAAACTGAGAGCAATATATAACTCCATTCGATCTAAATATTCATTTGTGAAGCTTTATGGGGAATGAAATAAAACATAAATAAAAAAGGTGAATACAGCTGAATAAACGATATCAGTAACACTTTACTTAAACATGCATCTGAAAAACATTATAACCATACTTACAATGTGTTATGATGCACCTATAGTGCTGTATGCTCATAGTTATTGGCAGGGTTAGGGTTAACCCTAACCACAACCCTCACCCTAACCGCCTATAATGCATTACAGGTGTGTCCATGATGTGTTACAATGCATTATAAATGCATGCTTTACCTAAAGTCTAACCAAGATGTCTCCATGAAATTTCCTTAATTGATTACTTACATTAAGAAAATATTTTTTTAAGTCTCTGAAATGTTATGTTTAGATAGGCACATTGAATTGTAGTCATTTTGCATACATTTTCAGAATTAAATTAAGAACAGATAACAAGTTTGCATTTTTACCAAGTTTCAATATTCTTTACATGTGTAATATATTTAAATCATCTTCTGGCTACATCTGCCAGCCCGTCTGGCACTGGTGACACCTTTGTCTCTGCAAACGCCAGGACAAACACTGCTTGATATTACTTCAGTTATCTGCGTCACACACCAGTTGAATTGTAGTCATTTGGCATACATTTCCAGAACAAAAATCTGAACATTAGATAAAGCCAGGTTAAAATTCTTGGTTAATTTTCATGACATACTAGAGTCCAATAAATCAGCCTGTGATGATAAATGAACAACCTCTTTGTAAGAAGTTTCAGTGTGCAGAAAGAAACGAAAGTTTGGTGATTGGAAGTTAGTTTCCAGCTCAGAGTACAAGAACCTTTCAAAATATCTTAAAATTTTGCAAATTTTCAGACAAAAAGTGGTGTTCAGGATAAAGAATTTTGACTAATACGCATGATGAAACTTCACCACTTTGATTACATTCATAAGGGCAATTAGTTTGTTTTCTGAAATTGTATTTTGAATTTATTTAATGTTCATAACAGTAATCTGAGCCAAACGAACACCTCTGGACATTTTGTTTCTGTGTGGGAAAGAAAACATGATGTGGATGTAAAACACCCCATAATCTCAAAATTGACAATTGACAATTGACATTGCATGAAATAATGAAGTTTCTTTCTTGTGTTTTTCCTTAAACTGACCTTTTGGATAATCAAAACATTTTTCTCTGATAAATACTTGGCTTCATAGGTTTCAGCTGCCTAAGCCCCAACCTCCAATATAGATTCAGAAACAGTTGAGTAGGAAACTGAATGTGAAGTTTATAATTCTCAAATCAAATTTGTTTTACAAACAAGTCTAGAGCGGCTCTTGGACTGACTCTCAAAAGCATAAACTAATCATTTCTCCATTTTTCAACTGTCATAACATGAGAATCAGTGGAGGAGACAGGAGCACTTCCTGTTTTTTTTCCAACTCATCCATGTTTTTGCGCTCAGATGGTACCCAGCTGAATAAGGTCTATTAATTAAAGATGGATAGGTAGCAGGGCTCTTCCTGAAGAATGACCTCCTGTTGACATTGGAGCCGAAGTTTCCTCTGGTGTCCTCTCCTGCTCTGTAGGCCTGTTGGCCAACTTCCTGCCTCCCCTCGAACTGTCTCAATAAAACATAAAGAACAAAGATATAAAAATGTGGAGGAAAGAGCGAAATGCACCTTTAGGAACATTAGTCTTTCTAACCCAACTGGGACATGAGTTACGCAAACACACACGCACACACACACACATACACACACACACACACATGGCAGGAGGCTAACTGCTCCAAGTGGGAGCTGTGCTGCTGAGGGCCGGATGAAAGGAAACACTAAAACTACAACGAGGGAAAGACAGGTGGCCAGTTTGGCAGCTCCACACACTTGTGCACACACACTCTCTCTCACACACACACACTAAACACATACACACACACACTAAACACATACACACACACACGTGTACACAAACTCTTTCCTCCTCAAACCCCCTGTTGTGCACACCTGTGAAAGTGCCAAATCCTGCTCTACTTCGTTCAGCTCTCCAACTTTATTCCTACCTCTTCCCTCCTCTATCTCTCCCTTCTCTCCCCCATGATGAATCTTTCTCCCCCTTTTACCTCCTTTTAGAAAGCTCCTGTGTAAACATTCCTCTTGTAAGCTAGCAGTCGGACTCACCTTTAATTGGTTGTTAAAAAGACATTTCCTGCTCATGAAGATACCACCATGGAAGCTTCTATATGTATTGTATATGTGTGTCCAAACGTGGATCCATGCATGTTTTTATCGCTGTTTATCAATTATATTCAGTCACATGTTCTCAAAAATTCATGAGTGGAAAGTTTTAGAGGCTGAGAAAACACCACACTGTGGCTCAACAAACTTTCTAATGATCTGGAATGCTGTAATTCTCACAATAATTTGTACTACTGTCCTGAACACATCTTGAATTTAAAAGCTCACTTCACTTGTTGGGCATTTTTTCATTCACTTTATTAAGATTTTAGTTAAGGGGGATATGGCTGGTATTGAAAGCTGATTTTCATGTCTAGCACAGGGTTAAAATCGTAAAATAAAACTGAATGTAAACTAAAAAATAACACAAAATTCAGTTTCAGTTAAGTTTTAGGTTTTAAGAAGAAATTAGGTTCATTATGTGTCATTTTGCAACCGGATGGTTGTACAATGTGATGTAAGTTGTAGCCCCTTAATAATAAACATACAGTACATAGAAAACAAACAAATATTTAAGCATTTAGTAGGGTATTATAAATAAAATATAATAAAAATGTAGTAGAAGCTAAACTAAAAATAGCAAACACACTCTGTAAACTAGCTAAAACTAAATTAAATTCAAATCTTAAACCTAAAACAAGCAAACAAACAATAATACTATTATTATAACCTTGTTATAATGATGTATTTGTTAGAGCGTTTTTCCCTGTCAAGTGTTTTCCATTGCTATCCCCATGGTTCACTCTTTTCTAAGGGTACAATTGCTACTAGAGGCTCCTTCCTCCTGAACTATCTAAACCACCCCGGTCTCATTTCCAGGTTGTTAATTGCTGGCCCTTTGTCACGCTCAGATAAAGTAGTAAGACTCAAAGTCACAGTATTTAAGAAGTGTCGATACTCCCCTAGAGGGTGCTGGGGTAGTGGTTTGGCATTTTAGCCTTCCCACAAGTGTAGCACTATGGATGGAAATGTTGATCTGGCTGTGCCAGACAAAGTTACAACTTGTCTTAAAAAGCGGGTTGGCTAAATGAGACCACAAATGTTGTCAAGGATGTTAAAGGGATAGTTCAGTATTTTTAAAGCGGACTTGTAAAAGATACTTATGCATAGTCAGTCGCTGCACCAGAAGTCAGCACTGTACTGTTGCAGATGGACTCAGCAAAAATGTTTTTAGCAGCATATATAAATGCTTTACTAAAAAAATCAATATTTGTTGAATTGTACGCTAAATCTATGACTTTTTTCACCACTTTAGTTTTCTGCCGGAGAGCCTTTTTGTTTGTTTGTTTGTTTGTTTGGGTTTTTTTGGCTACTGTTTTGCTGCAGTCTGAGTCAAACAGCTGATCTGTGGAGTGATACAGTGCAGTGCAGGGCCAAAATAAATGGCTGTCTGGCGGCAAACTAAAACGGTGAAAACATCCTAAATTTAGTACAGTTGAACAGATACTGATTTTTTAGGTTAGCATTTGAATGTGGCTAAAAAGATGTTTTTCTGCTCACCCTGTCTGAAACAGTACAACAGTACAATGCTGACTTTCAGTGCAGCGACTTCTCCTTAAAGTGACACCTCTGATCGCCGTCTGCAGAAGGTCATAGACTGACTCATACAACCCCACCTCAAAAATACTGAACTATCCCTTTAAATGTCATCCTGCCAAACACAATAACTTATCTACTCTCTTGTCCACCTTTACAATCTTGTTATAGCCTAACATTATCTTTTTCCTTTGCTGACTACATTTCCACTTCAAAAATCATACAAGTGGTGTTTAGCAGTAAAAGTTATCTTGTTGAACAAAATGTGTCAGTATCCAGATGTTTGTTTTCCACACGGGTTAGTATTAGCAACCTTTCCAAAAGAAAAAATCCAACCGGCATTTCATTGAGGGAACCAGGACAATGCTACCTTCCACATTAGCCCAAAAAAACATCATCCCATCAGCGCTCTATATCTCAACTACTAGTAAAACTATGGGCTGGATTACCCTGAAACCCTTTACTTTTTCATCAGTACAATTATCTGATTTTTTCAGTACATTGGTTCATGATCAAATATAAGCAAAAATAAAACTTGACACAATGTGTCAACTGCTTACAAACTCTGAGCTGCTGACATGCTTAATTAAGACTGTGCATGACTAAGACACTGTGGATTATACCTGCTAAAAAACATCATTATTGCGCACACGTTAGCATGTTGACATTAGGCAGCTCAAAGTGCTGCTGTCCCAACGCACAGCCTCACAGAGCTGTTTTAACAAACACTGCCAAAGAGGAAAGTCAGAGAACGGCACGACAACAGTTACATGAGCAAACTGACAGGAAAATGCTGAAGAAACAGGAAAGGTAAGAAAAATAAGCACTAATCACATTATGGGTCAGTGATTAATTGCATAAACTTAAATTCTCAGGTGGTCATGTTGACACTGGCTGCAGTGCTGTTGCAAAGTTTCACATGTGCAGTCTGGACAGGAGTCCCATATGCTCATAATTGCAAGAGACTGAAGGCTACCAACACAGAGCCAGACTCAGACCCAGCACAGCTACAGCTGAACAATTATGTAGTTACAAAAACTATAATTATCTGGACAAACACTCTGAGACCTTCAAAACAAACGTTCCAACCTATACTACTGTAAAGTGGAAGCATATTTTGAGAAAAAAAAATGAATTCATATTTCACATACGTGCATTGGAATATTATACAGTGCGAAAGAGATTTACATTTGACATAACTGCTCTGTGCCGACGGGGATGGAAAACAGAGCCAGACTTTAACCAAGAACAGGCTGAGTGACCGCCAGCTGACAATCAGTGGGGACGCACTGCATGAAATATTAACAACCAAAAGAAAACAGAATATCTTCAAAACTGCAGGTGATGTTGAGCTCTTCCTCCAATCCTACATTAAGTTGTCAACTACAAGAAACACTGGGTGACCTGTGCAGAAATTTTTACTTGATCTGGGTGGGTGAAAGATAGATATGGAGATAGACGGAGGCTGAGACACACCCTGAGGTGCCAAAGGTGCAGGCGCGAAGGCACGCACATACACAGGGCCGCTGCAAGTGTTTCATCCTTTAACAGACTCTGTGAATCGAGAGGCACTTAGGTTTTATTAGCCTCGAAGCAGGCGTGTACAAATCCAACAGTGAGAGCGTGCAGCCCTCCCCAGAGTGAAAACTCCAAGCATCCTAGACACAGTTATGAAAGACCAGGCAAAAAATTAGGAGAGGTTGGAATATCTAAAATAAAATAGGCAAAGGAAGTGAATGAGAGAATTAGCCTTGGAGAGGAGGAGGTTTGGGCACAGACGAGGGAGAGCAGGTACAGACTGCAGCAATCTTATCCTTCGTTAAAGATAGACCAGAGAGAAGTAGATGGTAAGAAAGAGAGAATGAGAGGAGAAGCCAAGCCTTCAGTCAGTAGCAGCTTGCCAGAGTGTTGCTCTGCTTCGCCAGGTCCCTATGCTCTCTGCTCTGTCCTCTCCAATAAGACCCCTAGTTTAATGCTGGAAAATTCCCTCCAAGCTGTCAATCACCCCCTTTAATAAAAACAAAGTATAACATTGCGGTCTCGCTCGCTCTCCGTTCCCCCTCGAGAATTAGAACGCGAGGTTTTGTCTGCGGAACTGTGAAAATCTCCTCTGCTTTTATTAGCAAAGCCCTGGTTCGACCGAAACTCTGGAAAAATCTGGCCACTCTCCGCTCTGCGTCTCCCATCTGGACTACATTAAACCAACCACCTGGACCAAAACCAAACCTGAAATGAAACTGGGGGTATTACAGAAAATAACTCCGGGATCTGCCTACACACATACACACAGAGTCACACACATGGTCACACACAGATACATATCTTCCTTCGTATACTCACTCACACACACACACACATTTCGTGCGTGTATGCCCACGATGTGGTTCATGCAGCCTCCTGTTTCTCTCACTTTCGATTTTGTGCTTAATCAGATTTCCTTCGTCTTAGCCGGCACGATGGGATCTGATGTGACTGACTGACTGGTTGGCTGTTTTCCCTTTTTCCTTCCACTGTTTGGTTAACTGACTAACTGATGGGCTAGTTGGGTGCTGACAAGCTGGCTAACATGGCTGACAGAATGAGGGATTGACTGGCTGACTGATGAGTGACAATTAATGACTGACTGAGTGGCAGCTGGCAACGTTCAGTACATGTGAGATTAATGAACTCTTTCTTTTACCTGTTGAACCAAGAAAAAGTCCTTCAAATTATGGGTTTTGGCCCTGAGGGGACTGCGAGTCCGTCAGCAGCCGTGTCTTTTGCACAACTGTGCAGGGCTTCTCATCACAGGATTTTGAACTCTTTTCAGACATTAATCATATGTTACCTACATGATTTTGTCTCGTCAATTATAGGAAAAGATAAGTCCTGTATTCTTCTGTTATTATGTTATTGTTAACAAACTGCATCAGAAATAACACCAACAAAGTGATAATCTGAATAACAAATAATGCCTGTGTAGCCAAAGCCTGACATAGTTAGCTGCAATGTTGTCTAACAGCTAATTAAAAGCAGAACAAAAATCCACATTGTTGCCTTTGATGACATGTTCCTTCAAAATGATGAATACACTGCAGTTTACTTTGAGTCAGTCTCACATGCAACATCCTGCTGCTTTGTATAATTATTACCACTGAAAATAGTCCCCAGTGAAAAAACGCAGCTTCCTCCTATTGTAGCAACATTTGCTAAAAACTACAATGCACAGCTGTTTCAAGAGGACATTCTCATTTTTGATCTTTGATTTTGATTTTGGACTTCTATAGAGCAGCTAGACACAACTGACCAAACAGTGAAATCTGCAGATCTACAGAAAACTGTGCCTCACACCCTCTGTCTTCCTTCCATTTTCTGCATTCTCTCAAAATGGTCTGTGTAGCTTCTTCCTCCCCCTTGCCCTCCTCTGTGCACACCACTGCACTCCTGCACTCACAGCCTCTTTTGTCTGATTACTGACACAAAATAAACACAGGTGAGACACTGTTACTTACAGTTTGCGCAGCAGAGAAACAATGGTCCTTTAGCAGCAGTTTAGCGTTAATCCAGCTCAAGTGCTCATGTTGAGGAAGGAAATAAATCCACATGGAATAAATCCACAAGATACAGAAATGCTAACCACTTCTGTTTGTTGCTTTCCTCTTAAGGAGAGCTAAACAAAGTTAACTTTAAGTTAAGTTAAGTAACTTGACAAAAATATTTCATGGAGCCATCTTGAACAAAGTGCTGAGTGCAATGGTGTCTGAGCATAGCAATTGTGGGCGCAGGCAGCACAGTGCTGTGTGCACAGAGCTGAAATGCCCAGGAAGTCCAGCGCGCACTGACATCGGTGTAACATCAGAGTTTAAAAAAAAAAAAAAAAAACCTCCTG
>JAPZDX010000024.1:19470290-19480597 GCA_029783625.1 Naso annulatus
TGCGAGGGCCGACTATGGAGAGTACGTCTGCACCGCCACCAACAAGATAGCTGAGAGCAGTGATACTATTACACTTCATGTTTACGGTTAGCGAACTTATACATGGCTTTTTTCTTTGTTAACACCATCTGCATACTGAAAAATGACAACCTGCTCTCCAGCCAAGATGACATGTTACTTTATTCAGTTACTATATAAGATTTGGACATGTGTTGCTCAACATTTCTTTACATTTTAGTGAGATGATTGCTGTTATAACAGTGTCATTTTATTTCAGAGGCCCCTGAGGTGTCTGTGTCAGCAGAGCAGCAGAGTGTATCAGTGGGTGATCGTGTATCTGTGTCCTGTAACGTTTCTGGCCATCCTGAGCCCACGTTACACTGGCTCAACAAGCACAACGGACAGAAACTGGTAAGAGTGCATGGACACTTAGACACACATATGCAGTTATGAGCAGCTCCAGAGCTTTATGAGTTCTGTGACCAGACAAACAACATTTTGTTCAAGTATTCCAACATGAAATTGAACATTTACATATTTATGTAATCCTGATATGTGATGGAATATTTCCCTTCATGTCTCCCTCTGGCAGGAATCTACCTCTGGTCGTGTCAGTGTTGTTGATGGTGAGTTGGTAATTATGGAGGTGATGCCCTCTGATGGTGGACTGTATTCCTGCATGGCTGTCAGCATCTCTGGAAATGCATCAAGAGATGTTGCAATACACAGTAAGAGTCAATGTTTGTCGTTTTGCTTAAGAAATTAAGTTAAGTAAAGGAAAAACAGATTACATCTTTACTTGTAATAATGCATCTGACATAGTTTTCTAGTGTTTGTCATTCCCTCATCAAATCTCCCTCTCCTACTGACCCACAGCTCAGCCTGATGTGCCTCACTACCTGTCAGTCTCACCTGGACCGTCCTCAGTCCTCTTTTTCCTCAAAACCCTGCCCATCAGTGGGGGAACACTAATCACAAGTTTAGTTTTGCAGTGGAGGCAAAGCGAAGCAGAAAAGTGGAAGGAGGTCACAGTCCCAGTCTCGGGTAAAACATCTTCTCCTCAAAGCAGCTTTTTAGTTTTGTATCACGACTCTCAGACAAATCACTGAGAAAACCATTTGTTCTTTAAGCTGCTTATATCATAAACTTTATTCTGTCATGATCTAAAAAACATTTCATTAAGCACATAGGCTGATGTGTTTGTGTTTGCTTTTGTAGATCCTCTAGTTATCTCCAACCTCAAGCAGTACACACAGTACACAGTTCGTTTGGCTGCCTTGAACGCCGTGGGAGTGGGCCAGTTCTCAGAACCAAAGACTGTCCGCACACAGGGAATACGTAAGTGATAAGCTAAAAAAATACTTCCGCAAAACACACACCAAACCTGTATTTCATGCTTGGTGTGGAGTATCAGCAGCTGGTGTGTGCCTGTGTGTGTGTGTGTGTGTGTGTGTGTGTGTGTGTGTGTACGCATTTCTATGTTTGTATAGTTGATTCACATGCATTGATACAAAATGTGCAGTACGTGTAAGCCTGAGTATTTATCCATGCCAGTGTTTATGTAGGCGTTTTTCTGCATGTGCCTTCACTTATTTTTCTTTTTTATCTTTCATGCACACGTCATCATGACATCATCAACTGCTGCCTGATGCGCATTCATGCTGCTGATGACACCGTGTAATGCACTGTCATCCATCTTCAGAGGGTAAAGTACCACAATGGTCTAATAAATTAGCCAGTCTGTAAATAACCTATCTCGATACATGCATCTAAATCCAAAGATGAGGTTTTAATAATTATTCAGTCTTCTTGAATATTGATGCATAGTCTTTAATTCTTATCTTCTCTCTGCCTAGGTGAACCAGACAGTCCAGTTTTGTCTGCTGGTGAGATGAAAGTAGAGAAAAACTCCTTCGCCATCCCTCTTAAACAGATTGATAATGGAGGAACTCCTCTGCAGCACTTCAGCCTACGATACAGACAGGTAAGAGACAATGTGAGTCTGTTTGTGAATGGGAGCAATTCTACTCTGTTGTTCCCTTCAGACCTCAGTCAAGCTCTCTTTTTATTCTTTTTTTTCTTCCTCTAGGATGAAGAGGGGACTGAGTGGAGAGAGATGCAGCTGCCCTCCAGCGCCGACTCTATCTCACTTAAAGACCTGTCTTACAGCTCAGACTATCAACTGGAAGTCACAGCGGTCAATGCTAATGGTTCCTCTCTCCCTGCTATGTTCAATTTCACCATCGGAGAAGGTATGCGGCCCCCTGCTCTCCTCTCCATATAGGCTACTTTAGCCTGATAGCCAGGAATTGTGGCTCAAACTCTGAACTGAGAGTGAGCGTGAGAGTGCTAACTTAGAGTGAGAGTGCTAACAAAAATGGTTGTTTGCCTCAGTGAAGATGTTTGAGGTATTTGCTGTAAGGTCATCTTGACTTTCTCTTCTCTCTCTTCGGCCAAAGTGAGTAACCGCATGACCAAAGGCAGTGTGGCTGGCATCGTCATATTGATCTTCCTGCTGGTATTCCTTGCGGTGGACGCCACCTGCTGCTACAAAAATCACTGCGGCCTGCTCATGTCCATTGCTGTGAAAATCTTTGGACAGAAAGTCCCAGGCCTGAAAATGCTTGATGACGGAGAGGGAGCCACTAATGGGCAAGTGCATGTTTTGTCATTTTCACAAAATAGAAAGTTTTTGTCGCTTGTCGAGTTGTCGTCATCATGTTTCAAACTTTTGTGTGTGTGCAGAGAAGTGAAGCTGAAGGGTTTATCCACTCCGAGGGGCAGTATGCAGACGTGCACTAAGGAGGCGGGGCAGCTAACAGAGGTCACCAGCGACAAAGCGTCCCTCACCAAACACGAGTATGTTCATTCACTTCAAGAAAATTTTTATTATCCCTGAGTGGCAATTTGTTGTACAGCCAGCAGTTAAAAGAAAACAAAAGTAAATAACTCAATAAAAAGACATACCAAGAACAAATAAACACTCATATGGCGTTATTTGGAAGGACAATTGGTGTTATTTCTAAGCCGTCCTGCATCCTGCCAGAAGAAAGCAACATGGACTCCTTGGAATGGGCGTGGCTGGGATCAGCCAGGAATAAACAGGCTTTCTTCAGAGTCCTAACTTTGTGCAGACTGGGCAGGTCATTTGGTGTCATTCCTGCAACTTTACTGCACACTTTGATCATGCCTTTGCTTCCAAAGAGAGCAAACCATCTCAACCTAAAAAACAAAACAAAAAAACCCCTGCTGTCGGCTGTTTTCTGTCACTCTGACATCAAAGCATGTTCCTTTCATAGACAATCTATGAAAGGAACTGAAATAGGCGGCAAACCAAGTTTGAAGCTTCCATAAATGTTTTTCAAAATTCCAGGGCTTACCCTCTTATCTGCAGAGCTGTTGGCTAAATTAACAAAAATTTAAAATGTGTGCAAACTTTCATGTTGAAGGCAAAAACTAAACTTAGCCATGAACAAAATATCACCATGAACATCTGCTTCATCTGTTGCATGATAGTCTGCAACAGTGTTTGTTAGAGAAAAATACAAAACTCTATCTCAAAGCATTTCATTTCATTTAGATTGTTGCATGAGGATCGAAACCAAACACCTAAGTTATTTTATCCACTGTATGCAGTTACACATACCTAGTACTGTATAACTTTAGGACCAAATTAGAAAACACATTTTTTATGTTTATGAACTCCTGAATTATCTATGCATTCACATATTTTTCTGGTTTAGTGGTAGCAGAAGGAAACGACAACTCCATTTTGTTCTACAACTTGTTTTGTAATATGATAAAAATCAATCTTGAATCTTTGATCATGATTTTTTAACCATTATTTCACTGACAAATTATTTCTTACCCTCAGGAAAACACAGCCAGGCAGAGATCTGCCCATCGCATGAAGTCAACAACCAAGAGAAACAGCATGAACTGACAAATAGAAAATGTACAGACAACAAAAGAAGCTATCAAACAATCACTGCGTCTCAACTCAGATCAGCTAACCATCTCTACATAGCACACAACTGCCATGGGAAAGATCGAACATTGCTGACAAGCTGCAGTAAAACACTGATGTTGCCGAGGTTCGTTCTACCTGGGATGTTTCAGACTGTTGGAGTGAGAGGACAGCGGGCCTGAGTTCAGCCTCTCCTGACGACACTTTCCTTTCCTCAGGTTGAAAATCTCGCAGCTTCCACTTGACATGAACACTGACACAGGCCTCAGGCAGGAGGTCATATCGTCTTTTAGATCTTCTGTCAGCTCTAAATTAAAAGAGATTAGTTTTTTTAAGAATTTCCGTTGACAGGGTAATCTTGACGTCTGTGTTTTACAGTGAAACATCACTGGTGTCCTAAATTGATCTTCAAATTGCTGTGAAATGATTTTCACAGATGTTTACCGCATTTTAAGTGTTGTATACAGACACAAGATCTTTTTCACTTTTTACTCTCTCTGAATTGCATCATTAATATACTATGTATTGCTGATTTTTTTTATTTTTATTTTTATTTTGTTTTTGTCTTTGTTATGTTGTTTTTTAACGCATATCTTTTTTAAAAAACTGTTATTCTATTTTCATTGACTGTGCATTGTGGCTGCTCCTCTGGTGGTTATGTAAGCCTAAACATCTTATTATTTAGTTTACATGACACTGTATCCTGATATTGATTTAAAGAGCATTTCAGCTTAAACTAATCATAACTAGCCATAAAGATTCTATATATTTTACATCAGTTACAGCACATTTGCATTAAACTCTCATGACTTTGTATGCATGTGACTAAGAAATATGGTCAAAGTACAGTGTTGAAGTACAGCTTTTATAATGCACAGGTCATTTATGTCCGAGCAGTTAGGAACTCTCAGTATGGGAACAGTTTTGTGTCTGCAGTGAACATGCTGCCATACACTCTTGTGCCTCCATAGGATGGTTTAAACCAAATATCAACCCTGTAATTTGACCTTCATGTATTAATTGAATTGTAATTGTTGCTACAATGTTTCATAAAGTACCTTTAAAGGATTGATTATGTACTAATATTTATTGTATTTATGCTATCTGTGAAAGGTATTCATCATGAGAGGCTTATCTTTGACGCCATGTTTGATTTTGTGGCCAGCTTTATTGTTACGCTCTTCTGTAAAATATTTTTTGATTGTGGGTCACTGACACTGGCCACAGAGGGACCTGTAACTAAAAGCAGCTTTTATTGTGAGAAGCTCCTTTAAAGTACCTGTAATAATAGGCAAAATACAAATCATATATACAATTAACAAAATTGGCTGGTGGTTTAAGTTATTTCATATTTAAAGTCAAATTATTACTTACAGTAGACCTAATAAAATATGTTCAAGTGGAAATGTTTCAGTTAGATATTTTTGACAAAAAATGTTTGGCTTTTTTTTATTTTGAACGAATTTTATGTTGTACATTACCTGATCATATTGTTTTGATTTACATTGCAACGTCTTTGTGCTTGATATTACATAAAATATACATCAGCTTTATATGCTTTGTGTTCAACAGTTGTTTGCTCTTTTTACTGTAACAGCATCTTAAAATCACATGTTGTAAATTTTAGCACATAATTGAAAATGGTTGTTAAAGGCTACGACGCTGTGTTTCTTTTACTAATACTGACTCTATCTTGCAGGTGACAAACAGAAACTAGATCTACGACGTAAAGCAGATTTAAAAGGCTCCAAGCATCAAGTCCAACTTGAAGCCAAAAGTTAACTGACGCAGGCCAACCAACAGAGTGATGATATCACTTAATTGGGTTTATACAAGTGGTTTAATACATGTTTGTTTTTCGTACTTGGGATGACTGAAAAGACTTAAAAAACAAGACTGGATGAAAACTTAGTATGAGGCTGGACAGCATCTTTGTGGGGTGTGTAAATGTTAACGTGGGTAGTCAGTGATAGAGTTGATATTTGACACTGAAGTAGCAAATGAAATTACATTCCCACGCCATTTATGAGAAAAGAAATTAATAAATAAAAGAACGTGGATGCAACCACACGGCTGTCTGTTGCATTTCATCCTTATTGATCTACTTTCCAAGTGTTACATGCATTTTCCAGAGAAACATATAGACTAATGCAAATAATCACGTAAAAAATTTATTACGTTATGACTTATATTTAAGTATGAAAGGAACAGAGCCAAAAACAAGACTAACAAAATCTATGGGGCAGATCAAAAGATATAAACTTCTTGTATTTGTGGTGTCCCCTATAGGGCTTTCTCCAAATGCTTTAGCCGGCCTAGGTGGACCTCATGGGAACTTACTTCAGAAAAAAATTGTACAGAGGTCAATGGTTTTTTACAAATTATTTGTAATCCTGTTTAATTTGTGCTCTCTTTCTCAAATACGATATCTGCCATTTTAAAAGAAATTTTACAAATCAATGAAGTGGCAGTTTGTTGTGAAGATAGTTACGCACCACTTAAGTTATTGAGAAAGCACTCAGTGAACTACTTCTCTGTCTCCCACAATATACGTTGCCAACGTTAACATAGCTGTAACCGTTGCACAGTTTCTTTTGTTCCTTGTTCCATGAGGGAAAAACGATTAAAAGAAGTAAGAGTAACACTTTCTGTAAAGCCTGTCTCTATGATGCATTTTAACACATTATGAATATATAAAACACATTATAACACATTAAGCATCACAAGTGGTTATGGTTATAAGTAGGGCTTGGGTTAACCCTACCTGTAACTGTGATTGTGATTATACAGGCGCATTATAACACATTATAAGTAGCCTATGTTATATATAAGCATGTTCATAATTAAGTATAGATGCGTTCTTTAAATAAAATGTTGCCAAAGTAAGAATCCTTACGAGCATGGGCATGTTGAGAGCTGCAGCTAAGCAAACAGAGTTAGTCGGTTCTGTAACACTTCATTGTTAAGCAGCGACGCGAGGGTGTGGTTCTAGTCTTTCTAAAGCCGTATTTTCAAAGTCTTATACTTCAGCAGTTGTTTGAAAACTGTGACGTTCTTGATTTGCAGATTTGTCTTTTAAATTGACAAACATCATATCTGAAATTGACCGTACAATTTAAACACAATAAAAAAAAAAGTAGAAGGGTGGGACACGACCTGAAGAACCTCACCCTGTTTTATGATGATTAACCAATGGTAATTGAGTTAGGGCCAATTTATCATAATAAGCCCTGCTTATCTGCTGAGATATTTGTAGTTTTTTGATTGCCATTGATAAGTTATAGGCTAATAGACATGTCAGGCTGTCTTTATCCCATGAAGCTATACAGGCCCACCAACTTAACTTGGTGTTGATTAAGTCAGATTTGAAAAATTTGAAAAAGAGGGCTAGATATCAACATTTTTCCAGTTTATGCTAATTAGCACAGAACTTTCACATTGGCTCTTTATGGTCCAAGAGGGTTTTTTTGGTAGAGGACTGTCTGTTGAAATTGTGTGGAAAATTCAAAGTCAGTAGGACTTGGTGCATTTTCACAGGTTTGTTTATAAAACTGTTTTTCTTCTGCATATTATAGCACCACCATGTGGCCGGGGTGGTCCATATATCCTATTTATTGATTTTTTCATTTATTTATAGGCCCACGTTTCATGGGAGGCTTGTGCAAAGCATTTCCAGCTGTTGGTCCAAATTTCATGTTTCTAGCTCATTCCAACTTAAGGAAGCCTAATTTGAGAAAACAATAATTAATGAATAATTATAATTAACAGGCACAAACTGAGCAAGAGTTCATGACAGGGATAAAGGGACAAAGCAATGTCACAGGAGAAAAGGTGAAGGGAAGAGGCACATGTGCCGAGCCGCTGTAACATTTTTATCTGTTATTCATATCCGGACAAGCTATTAAATGTTGAAAGGGCTTGTCGCAACAAAGGGGAGCTGAACCTGGAGAGCCAGAAACAGAGAGCTGGGTCCCGCCCTCTGCCTGATACGTTCCTGCTGACTAGAAGCACATGACCAGGCGTGTTTACACCTGCAGTGCCAGAAACACACATCTCGCCCGCAGTCACTGACTGTCCCTCTGGCAGCCTGTTATTTAAACTGCGACAAGAAAGCAACATTGTCGTGAGAGGTTTTCTGTCTAGCGGACGCACACACATACTTGGTAAGTTAGCCTCATTAGCAAGGTTTTTGTTTTTCCCTCAGTCTGTGATGAGTGGACGCTGTCAGCTCTTCCGTAGCAGCAGCTGCTAGCTTAGCATGCTAACGTGTCTCGCTCGGTTGTCTCGCTGCTGCTGCATCACCACCCAACCAGGTTACAGCTACCTATTGAATTTTAACACTACAAAAGACATGAAGCTATGGGTTTTACTTAGCTAACGTTAAACTACAAAGTGTGTTTGTTTGTACTAGTAACGTCATCTTCATTTAGCGTAAAGTAAACGTTACAGGACGAGGTAGCTACAGTAACGTTACTTGGTAATCGTGTTAATGACAGGTGAAGGGGCTTAGACAGGTGGCTTAACCGTAACAGCCTTAGTGTTTTAAGGCAAATTCTGATTATTGTAATGGGTAACTGTAACTTTAGGTTTTAGACAGTAATGTTGTCTTAGTATTTGCTTCATCAAAGGTGTCACGGAGGTTGAGATGGACTGTAATCGCATCATCATCGGGACTTTGGTTGTCAGTGTCAGTCATGTGAATTTGAGTTTTTTAAAAAAAGAAAAGAAATGTATAGCAACCAAAAACACAGAGTCCTCCAGTGTTAACAAAACAAAAAAAAAGCAGAAATGCATCACAAAAGGCAAAACCAGCAATTCTTTTTACGTTTTAATTTGAAAAATGACTGCAGCTTAATCGATAATCCAAATGGTTAGCGATCAATTTTCCACTGATTTATCGTTGCAGCTCTACTTGACTTACATCCAAAGTAGATCTGTATCCACTCCACATTTCATATTGTTAATATTTCCACTGCACAGACTGCCCATCTGCTCCCCAGGAGGGAAGCTTCATCCTCAGCCACAGCCTCCACAGAGGCAGCCCTCTTGCTGTCCGCCATGGACGAGACAGATGTGGAACGTGAGCCTCTCTATTTATTTACATGTCTCCCTGGATTCAGCTACATTATTTTCTTATTATTCTGAGCACTAGACCTTGCATATTGTTGTCTTGCCATGTGTTTTAACTAAATTTCTGTCATTGCACATTTTAATCCTTTACTCAGTCTTTCTTTGTGGTGCTTTCCCTTTAGAGGTGACCCTGGCTCTTCTAGATGCAGCCACTGATAAAGACCCAGAAGTCCAAGAGCAGGTCAGAAAGTCGATGTTGACTTTGGGAAAACAGCAGCCAGACAGAGTGTTAGCCATGTGTCAGGATTACCTTCTGAAACACCCAAAGGTAACGACAAACACTCTGTCATCTGAATTAGGATCAGACAAACTTTGTTGTGCCAAACAGCTCTCATAGTGTCAGCATAAGGGTGACATGAGAAACCAACCAGGGTAAACTGAAGCTTGGGAATGTATCCAATCCATTGATTTCTGATAGGGGGGAAATATTGTCCTCTTGAACTGTTAAACATTAAGGCAGAATGCACTACAACATAGTACTTGTATAATGGAAACCTCCACGGTTTTATTACAGGTTTATCTTAACTTCATCACCCTCTCTAGCAATAGTCTGCTGCTAATCTGTTAAACCTGCTCACACTTGTACTATGTGCATTTCAGAAAAGGAGCAAATCGGATCTTCAGCCTTAGCTTTTCAGAATTCAACAATGACGGTCAAGCAGCATGAACCATTATCCATTAATCTGCAGGATATTTATTCCATGAATTGATAATGAAATTGTCTATAAAATGTCATAAAATAGTGAAAATGTCGGTCTGAATTTCCAGGAGTTTAAGGTTGCTTCTCTATATTGCTTGCTTTGTTGGATCAGCAGTCCAAAATGTTCAGTTTAAACTGATTCAAGTCAGAGAAAAGCAGCAAATTCTCACAGTCAAGAGGCTGAAATGTTTGGCAGTTTTGTTTGTATCGAATTAACAAAACAGTTCTATGGATGGACTAATGAATTTGTTTGATTCATCAGTAGTTAAACTAACTGGCTTGGCCAAACACAGACTTTCACTTTTTTTTAAATAATCTTTCAACATGTTGCTAGTTTAATGTTTATTAAATGTATTCTATGACTTTTGCAAAATAAAATGCAGTTTCGAACATTTTCCCATCATGGGCGGATAGAAGAGAACTGAAGCAGTCCAGTGGAGAAACAATAATTATCAAAATGTAGCTTGATGTTTAAATCAGCTTGTGTCTCTGATACTAAAACATCTTCTC
>JAPZDX010000024.1:19490830-19504819 GCA_029783625.1 Naso annulatus
ACATAACTTAGTACAGGAAAGTACATATATAATAATTATATTATTTGCATTTTGTCCGTCTCTAGAGTTTCCTGTATCAATGCATAGGAGTGACGCTCCAGCAGTGTTTCAATAAGGAGGTGGTTAAAAAGCAGCTGCAGGAAATCCTCCTCACAGCACGACACAATGACGCAGTCGAAAGAGAGGTACCTGAAACACAGATGTTATGTTAGGATATCTCTGTTTGTTTGTTTTTAAATCTCAAAACATCTCTACATGCTATCATGTGGTATATACACCTAGACATGCTTATGGTCCAATGTATGTTTTCTGTCTCCGTATCAGGGAGTTGCGATGGGGGTCGGTCTGTGTGCCAACAGCCACTTAGAGGGAACTCTAGCCAAGCTGGATGAGTTCGGCAAGTCAGACGCCTTCAAGAAGTCACCAAGCATCTTCAACCTTCTCAAAGTATAAGAAACTTTACAATATGACTTGATTTCCTTCGATCAGGGTATGATGTCCGCGTCAAAAGAGCTTTATTTTTTGCGTTCATATCTCCTTCCTTCCCTCAGGAGCGTAATGATGTCGAGGTGGAGAAGGTGAAAAGCACACTGATCTTGTGTTATGGTCAAGTGGCTCTGAACGCACCTCCGGAAAAGATTCTGAACCGCATTGATCAAGACATCCTTCGCTGCATCAGTAAACACTTTAATACCAAGGTAATGCAACTGCTGAAGAATCCTGACTTTGTTTTCCAAACAAATAACCCGCATAAAGAGAAAATGACACTGATGACAAAGTGAAATGAGGGTGTCAACATGCAGTGAAGGCACTGATTGCTGTGCAAAACTTTTACAGACAGACCTACAGCAGTGTACTGTTTTCAAACTAAATTCAGTGTTTTGTGCCACGTATGTGAGCTGACTCAGTGCTCATTTATGTTTGCTAGCAGTCTGCTAATTTTATGATGTATACAGCCAACATTAGTTCATATTTTTAGCTTCAACTGTCACTCTGCTCTTTATGAACATGGCTAAACTGAGCCAGCACTTACCAGTTTGATTTGAAAAGTGCCACACAAGATTGCCTTGTCATTACACGTGGATGTCCACTGTATTCACCTTCATTAAGTCCCATGTAAATAATAACAGCACACAACACTACAAATATAAGTCAGGTCAGTTATAACTTGGTGTTTTGGCTTTCTATGCAGGTGATGTCAGATTACCCTACCAGATTACATTCATGTGATTAACAGAATTTATTTTTTAATCATCTACATTCACTCACAGCTGTTTGGAACTTTGCACTGTTGGACTTGAATTACAAAAAAAAAAAAAAGAGTGTGCTTGGAGACATCCTCACAGTCTGTGTGCCTACTTGCATATGTCATTACAGTTGTACCATTAATATAGGGTCCCTAAACTAAATCTTACAGGTAAGAAGGCATTATTTCTCTGAGTGCTCATAACTCAAACCTCTATTTCTTGCAGGTTCTGGGAATTAAAGTAGAGACAAAGGTATTGTCACAGGAATACCGAGGCCTTTTCACATTACCTTCTGCTCACTCTTGTGGTGATATCGACACTAAAATCTGCAGCCAGAGTTTTCAGCTTGATACAATAAATCAGCTACTTTTTCTTAAAGCTTTCACTTATTTGAATCTCAGTTATATTTCACATCGGTAGATTAAGCACCAGTGTCTGGAAGGCATTAATGCCCAGTCTATGATTTAAATAAATGATGTTGGTGAACCTCATATTGATTTTGAAATTTTAGTTTGAGGACTGTAGGACTTAACATTTCAATCACTTAGTTTAATAAAATTAAATTAAGATATCACTGTGGTAGAGAAATAGATCTACTCTGAACCAAATTGAATAGCAAACAAAGACAAACACTGCAACTGTTCTACCTCAGTGAAATGTAGCTTTACATGATACACCACCAAAACTCTTTTGAGTATCAAACACTCATCCCATGTACAGTTGGCTTGCTAAGTGACTGTTTAAAAGTTGGTAATTTAAAACAGTAGCTGTGATCAGCCACAAAAATTAAGTCGGTTACAGCAGATTTATGTCCTACAAATTTCACCGGGAAAGTGTCGAAACTTCTTTAATCTCATCATTAAACTTTTTCCACCATCATGGGAAGTGAGTGTTTGATCCTCTGAACTAGTTCATGGGTGCCCTATTAATTGTAGCCTAAATATAAAACAAGGGACATGTTCACAAGATGCTGTTTACCATGTAGTTTCTGAAGTACTCTGTGTTTTGAAAAGGAAGAAAGTGAGAATATCCCCTAAAATAACAGCTTCCCTTTCAGATCCATCTCCCTACTATCGACACAATAGGTTTCATTTTCTGTCTCTCATTACTTAATGGTGGATTGTCCTTTAAATTCTCACCAATGACTCACATTCACTGTAAAATGGCTTTTCTAATTTCTTGCTAAATCCTAACAGCTCTTTGTGTTTTGGGGCCTTGAACTCTTCTTATAGCGTAGCCTGCAGGGTGTTTGCTGCTGATCTCCTCTAATCGTTCTACTGTGATTGCAAACTTCTCTCCATCTGTAGGCATGGAGGATCAATCTACTGTTATTCAGCTGGATTGATTCGATTGTGTGATTACATTTTGTATTGCTGGAATGATCTTGGATTCTTTTCGCTGATACTCACTCACTTGCAGAGATGCATCTGCTGAAGGGGGCTGCAGTTTGCCTTGTTGGTTGCATTTCTGACAATTTAGAAAATGCAATTATCCAATTTTCTTGAGATTTATCCTACTTTTCTTCTTGACCTGAATCTTTTGATCTGAGTATGTCCTCTCATTTATTCTGCTGCCTTGTGCATCTGTCTGTATTTGTCTTTCTTTCCCCTCTTTAGGACCTGACTATGAAGCTCAGTCTGATCCAGAGTGTTGGGCTCATAGCCAGAGCCATCAGCGAGTGTGTGAAGAGACAAGGCTACATCTTCTCTCGCAAGCAGGAACTTATTAATGTTATGTTGGTCAGTAGTGATTTATTCACAGTTTGTTAAAACAACTCATAAATATTTAATTGCTGATATTACAGTAAATGTTTCTGATCTGCCGTTATTTCTTCCCTGGACAGGATTTTATCAAAGCAGAACCAGCTGATTCACTGAGGACTCCAGTGCGCCACCTTGTGATGACCACCTGTGCCAACCTGATGTATCTTTTAATGAAAAAACATATGGACTCAGTCGGATTTACATATTCACAAGATAATTCTTCCAGCCAACGTTTTCTAGTACAGATACTAGTTTTTGGATAAGTAAAGGTAGAATTACACTTTTCCTTGATAAATCCAAAATAAAAACCTCTAATTTGCAACTCAAATTAACAGACAGCAGAATATAGGTGTGATCCATGCCAAGCTAATTGAAAAACAAGAACAATAAATGTTTTTATCAATCTGGTTTCCCTTCGTTCTCTCAAATTGGAGGTTCTGTCATCTCCCAGTGTTTTCTTTGACCTTTAGTGCTTCAGGCCTCTGGATCCTGCGCTGAGTGAGAATGAGAGCTTCGACCTGCTGAAGGTGTGTGTGAACAGTGCGTTCTCTCTGCCACCTGAGACTCACAGTCCAGAGAAAACTAAAGAAGAGGAGACTCTGGACCCAAAGCAGAGAAAGGTGAATTAAATCTGACAGAGATGTGTGTCACCAACTACAGTATTTTTGCAGTTTCACAGATCTTCTGTGTAGATATATTTTGCACAACCACTGTAGATACTAACTTTGCCCTTCAGTAACAATTTATAACATATCAACATTCGTTATGTGTAGGGAGACACATTAACCTTTGAAATATGCATCCTTCATGAAACACTTTTCCGTTTTTTTAAATGCTGTCATTTAGTCAAACTAACTTGTCCTGGTAAATATCTGCAGGCATTATACAAAGACACGTTGAATGCACTGCAGCAGCTGCTGGAAAGTGTTCTGGCCAAGGATCCCACACCCGATGGCCTGCAGAGTGTCTTCAAGGTGAATTGCGAAGTTTCAGACTAATACGATCTTCCAGTCTTTTAATTTAACATACTTTTAAATACAAGTAGATTTATATCATTATATTTTTCCAGTAGTTCTCAAACTGTGGAGCACTGAGCTACTATAGATGTGGTGTGGATAACAATGATGGGATGAGGATACACAAGAAGTCATGCTAGTTATGAACAAGTCCCAACTCTTTCCTCTGTGTGGCTCCCCTCCTTTATCCCATTGACTCGTTGTTTTCCTGTCTAATTTCTAGAATGATTGGCTTCAATGACCTGCCACTTGACAAGAAGGCACCCGGCTGTATTACACTGTATCACTTTGTTTTCTGACGTGATCTGTGTTTTTGCCCTGTTCAGCACATTGAGTCATGGTTGAGCTCCGGACAGGATCACGAGAGAGAGAGAGCCATCACAACTACCGCTCACATACTGACTTACTACCTGGATAATCTTACTGTCAAGGTACACACACACACACACACACACCCACACCTACAAACATTTATGCCTTTTATTTTCTTGTGGGTTTAACTACCCTGAACCACCACCACAGATGGTAGTTTTGATAAGGGTCCTGGTAACAGTGAGTGTATAATTTTTGTAACTCATTCAAACTGAATCAGTGTTAAAAAGTGTTGTTCCTTATTCATTTCATAAGCCATTGAAGGTTTCTAAATGATCAAATCGATGCTGATTTATTTCATCTTCACTTGATGTTAAAAGTGATGTTTTGAGCCTTTCCTTTCTTGATCTTCTGTTGATCTTTGCGTAGAACATGGTGTCTTTCCACAACCTCGGAGCTCTGCTGGGTCGACTGTCCCCACGATGTTCCGACCCTCACCCAGCTGTACGCACTGCTGCTGTCGACTGTATATACACACTGCTTTATATACAGCTGCGCTATGAAGGTACAGAGCCCCGACCTTTGATCTATGTCATTAAGTTTATTCTATTTGCACTTATTGAATTATTATGAGGATAATATTTGTGGCACTCAGCGCACGTGGTGCAGGTTTAACCAAAGCTTTTTAATGTCGACCTATATGGACTAGTCTTTATAACGCTTGCTGTTTTGACTTGATTTATGTAACAAAATTTTCCTCTGTGTAGGTTTCTCCCTAGATTATAAGGATGAAGGTGTGGACAGTCTGTTGCCCCTAAAAGAGAGGCTGGAAAACCCAGACAACTCCGTTCTATACAAGACCTGCTCTGACCTCACCAAGGTACAGTTTGTACCACTTAGCAAGGCTGTCTAAAAATTTGTCTTAAAATGTAACTTACAAGGTGCAATCAAAATCTTGTGAGGCTGTTCCTGTTGCCTGTAAACAGAGGGGGCTCTTAATTAAGGCAGGCATGCTTCATTAGTGAACTGTGGAAAATACCAGGAGGATACAGTATTCAACTTCACGTTGTGCTTCGTGTTTTGTTTGGTTATTTCTCAGTTTGTTTGATGCAGTTCGTGCACAGTATTTTTGTTAATCTAAAAAGCCTTTTAATTTGAGGGGAAAATTTGTTTGGGGTTTTTGATTTTGTTTGATGTGGCAGTCAGTCAGCAAAGTAGTTCCTCAACTCAGCCTAACAGCTCTTAGCTCTGATTTAACACCTGAACCTTCATCTCAGCCACTGTGGATCATCAAACAGCAAGTAACTCTAATGAACTACAGCGCGTTGAACTGTCATGCTGCTCTCTGTGAGCAGCTTTTCACTTTTAGTGTGAAGCCACATTAGTGAGTAAGTGTTCGAAGTTTCACTGCTCGATCATCATCAGTAACAGGACCAACAGCAACAGTCTCTGAAGTTCTTCATCGCACCTAATAAATATTGCAAGTACGCAATCCTTTGCAGATAGATTATTATCCGCTTTAGTATGACACTCAATGACAAACACTCTTCTGTCATTTTACCTATATTTTGTTGAAATCTGTCCCCCATGTCACAGAAGCAATGTTACCTTTCTGTGTAATTATTTTGCAAAGGCAAGGACCTACTGAGTAAAACTGTGTAACTGCATCTTCTCCTTCTTGTGTCAGGTGATGAGTAAGCGTCTGCCTCAGCAGCAGCTGACGACGCTGGTGTTCATGTTGTTTGAAGGGCTGGTTGACAGTCAGACAAACTGCTGCAGAGCTTCATCTGTCATCCTAAATACTCTGCTGAAGAATAGAGGAGGGGGACTACAAGAGCTGGTAACACACACACACACACAAAGATTCTTCCATAGCATATCGGAACCATAGTTACATTTAGACACAGATTTTCAGCATACAGACAAATCTGTTGTACTGAGTTGTATGATGTGTGTGTCAGGTCCCAGAGATGCTGGAGGTGCTCCATGTACGTCTGCAGAGCATCACAGAGGAGCAGGTAAGAATCACTATCACAAACATTTACTTTTCCTTGTTCATTGTTTTATTCATATTACTATTATGTTTATCAACAAAGGCATATGGCAGTCACACCACCGATAGGTAACCCCTGAAGTGAAGTACTGTAAGCCTGGCAGCGATTTTCATACCAATGTCACTTCATCACGACATACAATATGTGGCAATAACGTAGCATGAATCTACTTGCTGAACGCCATTAAATCTCTGAAAAAAAACACGACAACAACTACAAGGAGGTGGCCGCTCGTCATTACAAAGTCTTGTTTGTGTTTTGTGTCATCTTGTTCACGCAGCTGTCGGGTTTTTAATAATGGTGGTTGCTCATATTGGCTCCTTAGTTTGACCATTCAAGGTTTACTTTGTCCCTCAGAGTTTCTCTTTTGCTGCCCAAGTACCTTCTCTGTAATGGGAGCTTAAAAAAAACAAAGAACCAAGAACTACAATCATTCACTGTTCCTGTGGTGCGGGTTCAATAAACCAGGGGGCTCTTAGAACCATGAAATGGTTCCTCCAGCCCAGCCTATGATTAAGTCACGATAAAAGTGCTGTTTCATTGTGCCTGTGTTTAGGTGAGAGTGGCGACGGGACAGACGGTACTAATCCTGGCTTCTCAGCATCTACAGACTGTTGTCAATACGCTAGTTAACCAACCACTTCCTTATGACAGGTATGTGCAAAACTTATAATTATGTAAACTATTCTACCTTAGCATGGCCACAACATGTTCCACATAAATGTAATGACCTAATTCTTTAGATTGTAGGTTGCTTTTTTTGGTCAATTCCTAATGTATCTTTGATTTTTCAATGGAAGACACTTAAACGTGGAGTTTCTCTCTCTCTCTCTCTCTCTCTCTCTCTCTCTCCCTCTCCCTCTCCCTCTCCAGCTGGACCAGTGAGATGTGGATGGCCTTAGGTGCAGATCCCATCGTAGCCAATCAGATTATTGAAATGGTAATGGAGAAGCTTCTTGTCATGGCACCCTACGTAGACAAGAAGGAGTCAATGATCAGAGGAGGGACAACAAAGGTGGCCACCAATCAGCCACTGGCCGTAAGTCACACAGACGTGTCACTGAATACACTGTGGCTATTTAAAGGGCAATATGTAAGAATGGAAAAAAAATTAACATACATTTTTGCCTCTTTTTGTTACATGTGAACACCTTATATCGTAATTAAAGAAAAATCCTTCACACTTTGGCAGTTGCCTGTAACAGCCTGTGAACTGATCTCAATATTAAGAACTTGGGAAGGTTTTCCTCTCATGCCTGTGTGTTCTTTGTTTCCAGATGACCTGTGGTCTCAAAGAGCTGTTATTGAATGGCCAGAGTCAGGAGCCGGCAGTCAGTCTGTTTCCTCGGCTCTTTTCCTGTCTCACTGTCAGACTGGGAGCGAGTGTTGGAGTCTCAGCACCGAGGGACAACAACACTAAACATGCTGCTGCTGTCCATGTAGCAGGGTGGGCATCTTTTTGTTTTTATGGCTAAAAAATGGAGATGAGGTACCAACAGAAAGTAGCTTTATAAACTGTGATGTGTCTGTTTCAGTGTTGCAGCTGATGCCCTGCGCATCTTGTTAGCACGGGCCCAGTTAGATGAGGTGACAAGAAGGCTGGATGAAGATAAGGCCTGGGAAGCAATAAAGGAGCCGAATTCACACATTACTGGAGTTACACTGCTGGCAAGGTAGGTACAATATACACACGACGCTCATAAGGGAATATGTTAGGAGCTTAATGCTAAAAAGTAGATGAAACACAAACACCATACTCCTGTTTTGCCTTTTGATCGATTCATATATTTAAAGTTGGGGTAGGCAGTTTATCTTTGGCGTCATCGTGCTAACATTCCACAATAACCTTTCAGCTTATTGTAATTCAGGTGGTCTGAAAGAAGACTAAACTTGTGCACCTACACAGGTGCAGAACACACACCTCTACACGTGACATCGATGAAAACTCGCCTCTGCTGACAGTGTCTGCCAGCTTGAGTCAAGCTGAGACCACCAGTTTACTCCACTGCAACTTTACCAGCAACGTTTCGTCTTGTTGTAATTCTTTGGTGTAAACTGGACTTGAAAGAGACAGCAACAGTAAACAAAATAAAATGCAAGAAGAAGCAAAACCAAGGAGAGGAGGAGGTGCAGCAGAGTTGTGTCCTTAGGAGTCTCATACCACTGCAAGCTTGATTTCCAGCTATTGCCTCCCTCGGCTTTAATGACATATTTAAATATAATTCCCCCTGTTCTGTTTTTCCTCTGTAATAGCTAGTAAATCTGTGTTCTCAACATGAATCTATTCATTATGTAAAGCTTGAAAATGTGTTTGTCTTGTCTGTAGGGCAATGTCAAAGCATGCTGGACCCAGGTTGCCTGCTATTGTGGAGTGTCTGTGTCCGTCATTGAACAACATCTATGAATGCCAAAGAATCACCGTCACTGCTTTCTTCTCTGAGGTGAGACAGCATGAAATGCTGTCATGTTTATTTTTATTTTATGAGCGTTACGAGGCACTGCGTGAAATGACAAATATTTATTGACCCATTTAAAGTTACATTGTGTATGAAAACAGCCAAAAACAGCCCCAAATGTCATCAGATCATAAAGGAAAAGGGTCAGCTTTCATTGATATGCAGAACATGAATAACATGACGTGTTTTGTTTTTGTCTCTCTTGTTTGCTGAGTACAGCTCTTAAACCATCACGTTGTGACAGAGTTGATGTTGATTGATGTGTTAATGAACAACATGATGGAGAGGATATCGGATCCCTGCTGCACTGTGCGCATGTTGGCTGTGCGGGGGCTGGGTAATATTGCTGTGGGATCTCCTGAAAAGGTACAATGCTCACACACAGACAAGAGCACAAGCACACTAACAGCTAGCATCAGCACCTTTATCTTCGTCTTCCTCCTCTCACTTCTGTCTGCCACCAGGTGAATAAATATGCCAAGGAGCTGCTGGCAGCCATGAGTTCAGGCATGGAGGAGAAAGATGATCCAGGTAAATAAGAGCAATGTGTAGGTGCTTCTGTATGAGTTGGTCGTCAATAGTAGAAATAGTAAAAATGGCTTTTTTTTTGTTTCTGGCCTCTGGTTTTCCTGTAGGAAAGCTGATTACACTTGAGGCCATGTCGGGTCTTTCTAAAGTCCTCCTCCATCTGGACAAGAAGAATGTCCACTTACTGGTGGTTTATATCTTCATGAAGATTAAACCTTTCTTGGAAAGTGTGAGTTTACTTTTAGATCTTTCAAGATGTTTTATCATTAAATAAATAAATATTTTAAGTATTCAAAAGTGTGTAGAGAAAAAAAAATTAAGAATAAATTCTTGCCGAATTAATGGTGCAATATGGTTAAACAGTCGAAGCTTTTTCCCCCATTGGAAACAGCTGTCACACAGTTATTATTGCCATAGACACACAGCAGACGGTGGAGTTGTGTAACTAAGTTTCCTCTCTAAAATATATTACAGTGACATCAGGTTTAGTGCATCGTTAGTTAAACCACAATCTGTTTTGGTTTATAAATGAATCCTTGTTGATGCAGCCTAGCCATACAGACACATAAGGCTAACAAAACCCTCTGGCTCTTTTTTCATGCAGGAGAATGATGAGATCCGCTGTGCTTCCATCTATCTAATGGGGAACCTGTCCAAGTTCGGCTCAGGAGAGCCAGTGTTCAAAGACCAGATCCACAATGTTCTGGTCAGTCTGTTGTTACATCTGGTTGACCCAAACCTAGAGGTGGTCAAGGTAAAGTAGGAAACACACACACACACACACACAAAGGCATTTAAAACAGCTTTTTGCCGCATAGTTTTATAGGAATATGTTTTTTGTCTTTGTATTTGTCCAGGCATGTAAGTATGCAATGCGAGTTTGTGCTCCCGTGGTTGGATCAGAGCAGATCACAGCCATGTTTCAGAACCACCTCCTTGAGGACAAGAGCTTGCACTACGGAGAGTTCATCAATGACCTCACCAAGTACCTGGTGAGACACACACACGCACACACATGCACAATCAAACAATAGCCAGGATGATTTTACTCTTCTTGTCAAGTATACAATTGAGATGGTTCTTTAAGTTTTTTTGATTTTAAATCTTGCAGTTTTTTGTTGCTTTTTTTCTAAAAACTGAGAATCAGTACTATAAGACAAAATAATTCCAGTGTCAGCATAGATGATATTGTTGAACCACATAAGAGATATTTATTCTTGTTTGATGTTAAGTGCAAGTTTTGTGGCTCATAGATTCAGGACTTTCCCGGCATGCTGAACTTCTATCACATCTCAGTCATCCAGTTCTTCAAGAGCAACTGGCCTGAGGTCAGAGCGGGAGCTGCCATGTTTATAGGTATGACTGCAACACTGTAACCACAACGCCACTGTTCAATGTCCAGCCTCTTGAAGAATTCTCTTCTTTGACATTATTAAAATATTAGCAAAGCATCAGCAGCATCTGCACTATGTGGCCGCAACAACCCACAACACACATGAGAAACAAATCAGGAATTGTTGAGCTGATGTTACAATATAATGTGACCTCCGGTGGCCTGTGCTGCCCAGCAGGAGTTCCTTTCATTGAGGTAACTTCAGGTTCAGCTCTGGGTTTTCAGTGGTACGAGGTGGATTACTTATCACAGGGGTAAATCACTGCAGTAACTTTTGCTGAACATGTTTGATAAGCAATCGGTGCATATAAACGCACCGCCCATTGACGAATCAGATCACTCAGTTCTCTTGGAAAACGACGTCGCCTTTCATAAAAGATCTCCGTGGAGCTCAGAGCATGGATCATGAGAGGGTAGCGGGAAAGACTTTTCAGAGAACAGACCTCTTTAACTTCACATAACGATTTTTATGTGAGCATAGATTCATGTCAGAGGGAATGATTTCCTTGTCGGCTTTTAAAATGTGTGCTTCAGAGAATGAATGAAGCACTAGGGCATTTTTCTCTTTGTTCATGAGGTGTGTTTATGTGTGTTATCAGGGTTTCTGCTCGGGAATCTTCCAGAGGAGCACTTCTCCCACCTCAACATGGGGACGATCACTAAAGGTGATGCGCGGCACATTGTTTTCTTTAAAATAAAAATGTAAACTTTCTGTTTTTCTTCTGGTATTCACTGTGTTTTTGATGTTTTTGTGTTTGCTCTTCCTCAGGTTTAGTGACACTCCTCCAAGATCCAGATCCTGTGGTGAGAGTGAAGGCTGCCGAAGCCATGGGACATTTCCACTGACACTCTAAGAGAAAGACATATAAACTAATCTCAGTGTTTAGTTCAGTCATAAGTGGTCGGTCACCACTATATATAAGCATGGTAACAATAGGAATATATCTGATTTTTTCACAGTAAAAAATAAATTAAAAAAGGAGCCCAATCTTCCCAGTATTTTAAAAATGCAGGAAAAACCAAAACTGTCACAATGTGGGACCAGAAGCTGAACTGTCATGTTTACCGATGATTCTAAGTCTTACACTCATAATACACATTAATGCACAAAAATGAACATAAATTAAGTTGTTAGTAGCTTTAAGCCTATTTTACTCTCTGCTGTGGTACTTGAAAGGAAGCGTTAATGCTTAAGTAAATTTAGTGACCAAAGACTGTGTTGCTCTGTACAGAATGATGTTTTCTGTAGCGTTAGCATTTTGTCAGCATGACAATACCAGAGAAATACTGTGTTATATCAATATAACTATAGTATACCATGCAACAAAAAGGTTCAAATGCTTCAGTGAACTTTAGTTTTTTTTAGAAAAAATATAGTTTCTTCAAATATTATTGGCAAATGATAATAATTGTGCATGACAATGATCTGGAGTGACTCTGGCTGGTAGCTAAAGACTGTGTGTGTGTGTGTGTGTGTGTGTGTGTGTGTGTGTGTGTGTTTGTGTCTGTCTGTCTGTCTGTCTGTTTGTGTGTGTGGTCATACCAGCATTTGATACTGAGTCGCAGATGTTACTTTTAGTTTCAGACCATCTCTTTTAAAGATTGTTCCAAAGTCATGGGCTTAGTCTCAGTGCCTCCTTCTGACTTACAATGGTATTATTACCCCCCCTTTTTTTTTTTCCTTTTTTCTTTTTTTAACAAATCCACTGTGAGCTTTGTCTCTGCCCTGTGTGAAGATTCCATGAAACTTTAAGGTCCGTTAAATGTGCCGTTCCATTAGAAAGTCTTTGAAAAGTCTATTTTAGAAAAAAAAAAAAGCTAAAAAAAAAAGCAAAATGCACAAGAAACGGTCTCATTGTTTTGTCTAGTCCTGATCATCTAGCTGACTTTGTCAAACCATCCAGCAATAACCAGTCAGTTACTTTTTCTGTTTACTTTTACATTCTCTAACAGTAGGACTCGTGCTGACTAGTCGTCCTGCTTTTGGCGCTGTACAGCAGCAGCAGTTCACAATAAGTGAACTCAACATGTTTATCTACTGTAAGTTTTTTAACCCCATGGGCTTAATGGTGCCAAGCTCACCTCCATCTGTAAGCCATAATGAAGCTGTTTACAAATTACTGCCACTGCTACAGTCAAATGGCCACATCGGACTCTTCCTGATGTAATGGTAATATCTTTGGTCCACTTCACATGGCTGTTTTGAGTGTTTCATCTGCACATAGTTTATGATTTAACTTCACGTTATAGCTGAGTGAGTGTTCAGAGTGTTTACCCATCGAAAACACACCAGCCAAACAACAGTTCAGCATCATTTTAATATGGCAACCATTTTCTTTTTAGTCAGACTTTACATCTTAATGTAACCTGTGATTCTGAGAGAGGTGAACATTATCATATTAGGCTAAACTTGCAAACTTAAAACTCTGAATCAGCCAATCAGATCATTACTTAACAGCGTTGTCAGGAGAAACAGACCAGTGTGGCCATGTTGAATACAGTTAGTGCCAAAAATCCATCAATAGCATACGTTATAAAAGCACTATTTACCCCGTTAATAATTTTTTTTCCCTCACTATAAATGCACTTAATATCGTGTCATTATTCCATTATATGGAGGAGTGTGTGTGGTTTTAGGGTAGAGCAGCTGTGAGTTTGTGGGCCTCTTACCATCATGTAAATACTTTATATGTGTGTGTTGGATTATGTTGGGATGTTGGTACGTGTAATTTACAGAAGTTTGTCTTTCTAGATTAATTTACTTGATGCCAAGAAGGAGGGAAGCTAAATAACCCATCATGTGTCTTCATTTAAATTTGATAACAAAAAGCATGAATAGAGATTCAGGTGAGAGCAATACACGTGTGTTGTAGAATAAATGCTAATGTGTGTGTGTGTGTCCACCTTCAATGTTTCTGTTGCACTTTTGAGCTCCGTCACGCAGTACCTGTTTGAGAACTAAATGAGGAGATGAAGTTATTCAGTTTATCTGTGTACACAGTTGATCTGAATCTTAGTTTTTATTTCCCGAATGCCAACAGGAAGGCAAACATTGTCCTTTATCCAAGGAGTAAGGAATAAAAGCTAATGTTCACAGTGTAGATGTGTCAGTCAGATGTAAAAGTCTGCGTCAGGATTTCTGTTTGTTGTATTAAATGGTCCGGAAACGGGACTAGTGGCTTCTAGCACTTTCTAACACTATGGCTTGATTTAAGGTGAA
>JAPZDX010000024.1:19540386-19556974 GCA_029783625.1 Naso annulatus
AAGGCATTGGACATAAAGTCAAAAACACTGGAGGAAAGAACTTGAGCTTAGTCCATGAAAAGAGTAACCAACTACACCGCTTGGAGGAGCGGAAACTATCTGGCAATGTGTGGAGAGATGACCAGAGGATTTCGGCTGCAGCTAATGAGGGTGAAAGTGGAGACAGGTGCCAGAGCTCCAGCACCAGGAAGCCACGCCCAGGCTCTAAAAGCACACACAAATAAATACACAGCAAAAAATACACAAAAAATCCAAACCACACTTGTTTGTCACAGGTTTCATTTTCTGCAATAATCCAAAGTCCCATTTAAAAATGCCATCAGCTTTTTGCAGAGGGAACTAGTGCAATGCCAACTTCCTGGTTGGCCTACAAGAATTCGTCATCCCTTTACTGCTCTATACGGAAACTTTTCTACTCGCTAGTCCATCCTTACAGCCTCCTTGTGTTCACACTTGCACTCTCACAAACTTTATTAACCCAAAACTTTCCAACCTTAACCTGCAATTACAACTCTTGCTCTTGTGCTTGACTCATCAGGTCACAATGTGTGATTTAAAACCAGAGGTCTGCCAAAGTTGATGGACTGCTCTTTCCTACCTTAACAGACGAAGCACTTTACAATTTACTTTACATTCACCTGTTCACACACACAGTTGCCATGCAGGGCACCAGCCTGTTCCACAGCTTATAGTTCAGTGTTTGGCCCAGCTTCAAAATGTGAAAGGGAGGAACCGAGGATCGAATTGCCAATCCAGAGACTAGTGGATGATTCACTCCGCCCCCTCAGCCACAGCCACCCCAATTATTAATAATGTGTGCAGAGTGCAGTCTTTAAATTCAGTAAATTTGTCCTACGCCGTGGCCTCATCAGTCCTGTTGGATTCATTTCCCAAAGTCTTGACCTGGAAAAGGACTGGAGGAAGCTAAATGTCAAAATGTAGTCTCCAAAGGCTACGTCTGAAGTTTCTGGCCGAGTTTGGTTTGATTACACAAGCCGAAACACCCTCCTTTTGGTCAGCTTGTGGAGGATAAGGATGTTGGCTCTGCAACCCATCACGCTTCACCTCTTGAGGACATGATTCCACATCCCATCTTTTCAAGCTGCTGTTTATCTCTCCATGCCCAAAGAGTCTCCTCAGAAATCTAGGCAGAGAAGCATGCAAGGTAGCTGAAGTACTCAAGCCCAGTGGAGTTAGAGTCACTTTACCTCCAAATGCATGTTTGAGACATTTCTATAAATCAGTTTTGATGGCAGTTCATGGAACGGATTCTGTTGATGTATTTTCACAGTTATAATCGCTCACTTTGCAGTAACAACAATAAAAAAATATAACTGCATGTACTCAAGGCAGCTTTAATCTTAAAAATCTGCTTGTTGCTCCATCTCATCACCTTCCTCCATGGATGACGGCATACAACAGACTGACCAATTTTAATCTGGACAGAAAATAGCATCAATAGACATGCTGAACGAGACATGCAAGGGAAAAATATGTTCTATCGTCTGAATCGTTCTGCTTCTCTTTATTTTTCTCCTGACTGACTCATTTGTGCAGAATGTTCTCATTTCCAGTGTTGCCACATAAACACACACACACGCCTTCGAGTCCTCCACTAAGCTTGAAAATCCACTTTACAACCATCCAGTGTTGCCTGTAACCATCTGTCCTGTCTCTCTATTTTCATCTACTTCATTCAGATAGAGAGGAATCTTGTTCATCGTTGTCTGAGTTGCTGCGTCTTGTCTCTACTTTTTTGCAGTGTCTGACCGATTGTAGTGAAAAACGACAGGATGGAGGAGAAGCCCAAGAGAAGGAAAGCTCTGCTCAGCTTCGTTCTGAGGACCGGAGGAGCACATATGGGTTTGCTCGACTAAAACTGGATGCATTTCACAAACTCTGAGTGCCTATTTGCCGTTTTTTCCTTCTCCAGGCTTTGAGTTGGCTGTAGTTTGTGTTTACACCAGCTGTCAGTTCTGTTCTCTGAGACACACCGCCTCCCTGTGGAATAAACCTGTAACTGGAATGCTTACAGCTACAAACATTCTTCATTATGCTCCCTGAAGTCTTCTGTGCTATTCAAAGTTACCAGTTAACACTTTCATTAACCACAACTGAAAGAGTAAAATTAAATACTGATAAACAGAAATGATAAGGAAATTAAGATAAGAGAGGAGGTCACGTGGTTTGTATTTGAGTATTCACTGATTGTACAACTTGTAGCTGGAACAGCCACTACATGCCACGATCTAGGATAAATATTTAACAATGGTGAAACAGCAGGCTGCGGTTTTGCATGACCTGCATTAAAATCACTGGCAAGATAAGAAGCATGAAGGACATCTGTGTGCAAATGATGTTACAAGCAGGCAGAAAACAAATATTTTCTGAAGCTAACAGCATAACTAGGAGCCTGGAGAATTAAAAAAACAAAACAAAACAAAACAGCTGTTCTCCAGCACTTGTGCTCAAATGAGAAGATAGTTTGGGGGGGGGCACATCATTTGCACTTAGTGTAGGTGATGGCATACAAATATGATGTAGAGTGACAGTAAAAAAGGCTTCATGGTGTGATGCAGTTTTTTTGCCCACTCAAGACCTGACCCTTTATGTTGGTATGATGGGTTCAGTTATGAACGTATCACCTCTTCCTCTAAGCACAAATTAACAGACATATAAACTGTGTCACAGAGCACATGACATTTTTTACTATTAATTCTTGTTAACATTTTAATGGGATCTTGGTGTTTCTTGCATGAGCCAGTCTACAAAGCTGTGAGAGTGGACCAGTGTTACTTTGGGCTGACAATTTTTATGTTAACTTCTCTTTCACAAATGTTCCTTCCTGTCAGAAGAATGAGGTAAATAAGTGTGACCAGAGAAAAGCGATGTTGGAAAACTTCATGAGAGAGGTCTAGACGAGGAAGAGAAGTCTAGTGGCAGATGTCACTAATACATTTATTGTAATACAGTAATACATTTATTGCCTTGAAGTAGAATTGCATTCAAATTTTGCATGCATTTGCCATATGTGTTATTTGTAGTAGGCTTGGGCTGATAGTAGATACAGTATAATTGAATATCACGATATTTTCACCATTTGAGATATTATTCATAATATTGAATATTGAACAGCTTTTACAGCATCTCCGGGCTTTTATTTTAAAAAGACAATGCACACGGAGCTGCCATGGCTGTGGAGGCAACACGCATTGCTATTTGACAAGGTGGAGAGACCATGACAGGTTCATTGGTATGATGTGGGCATGCAAGCACCACTTGATTATACAGACATGGAGAACTTAAGTTTAGAAGAAAAAACGGCAGCTCACCAAATTGGCAATATTTCGGGTTTGAAGCAGGAACAAATGCATGACAAAGGATTCGGATGAGGTCAGGTCTCATCTTAGCCGCGAGCAGGTCATAACTAACGGTTAACGGCATTACATTTGTCTGTAACACAGTAATGCAAGTCATTACTGTTCATCCAGTTACTTGCATTACTTTGAAGTTCTTCATCTACCCTGTTCTCACAACTTTGCTCACAGTTTTGTTGTAATAAAGTGCATAAGAGATCTTGTGTATGTCCTTTGTACTCATTACAATAAGGATTTGTGCTGACGCGGGCGGAAGGTTTCATTTTATGCTGGCAAGTGGCAGTGAAAAGTAATGTAACTGATAGTGGGAATGTGATGTAAAAGGAACAACCTTATCCTCAACAAAACCAAAGAGATGATTCTGGATTTCCGCGAGACTGGCACTACCCCCCCTCCCATTGACATCAACAGAGCAGCTGTGGAGACGGTCCCCTGCTTCAACTATCTGGAGTACATATCACCAGCAACCTTTCCTGGCCTAACAACACCTTTAAACATAACCAAAAACGCTCATCAGTGCTTGTACTTCCTGAGGAAACTGAAGAGGGGCCAGGCTGAATACCAGAATCCTCAGTCCCTTTCACAGGTGTGTGGTGGAGAACATTCTGACCTCTTCCATCACTGTGTGGTGCAGAAAACATCTGCACAAAGAACCATTGGCTGCAGCTTACCATCCATCGCAGACATTTACATCAGCAGGCGCAAGGACAGGGCAGCTTGCACCATGAGAGACTCCACCCACCCTGCATATAAGCTGTTTGCCCCCCTCCCCTCAGGCAGGTGGCCGAGGTGGCAGCATCCGAGCAAGAGCTACCAGGCTGAGGAAGTTTCTTCCCAGATGCTGTTCGACTGACGAACTGCTCCACACTGCCATGATGAGGCCTTAAGAACCACAGTAACTGCTGTCTCTCACTCACACACTGACTCACAGCTGCTGCCACCTTCTGTTCGACTGATGAACTGCTCCACACTGACTCACTCACTGACTCACCTATTAATGCTGCTACTTATATACTGCTGCTGTCTTTGTTGTGCTGCTCTTTTAAGGATTTTACACTTTACATATATTTATGCCACTTAGGGAATGATGACATACCCTCATTTGTAATGTTGCAAGACCCGAGTACTTCATTTTGTTCTTTTCATGTTTTACCTGGCTGGAATGACAATAAAGACACTTTGAACCTTGAACTAATTAATTTCAGCAGTGAGTAATTAACTAATGCATTACTTCTTTAAAAATTAATTTTAAGTTTTTTTAAGTAACTACTCCAACACTGATTGTGATATTAAATGTTGGATATTGCCCAAGCCTTTTTTTTTTAAAATAAAAATTGCTCATATTCGAGTGATACAGTATTCCACAATATCATTCTGTTACTATGAGTGATTTACCAGGGGCAGCAAAAGTCGTGTATCAACATCCTTGAACAAAAGGTTCAAAATCAGCAAATCTGTCCAATCCAGTCAACGTTGGGCTGCAGCAAATGACTTCATTATTTAATGCTGAAAAAAAGCCCAACAAGTCAGGTTCCATGTATTTATTTTTATTGACAGTACAGTCCGTTTTGGAGAATAGAACACTTCAGTCCCTGAACAGAAAAGTTTCTTTCCCTCATTACTAAAAATAAACTAAATTCCCTGTCTTCTTGTTCTACTGTTACAGTTTGTCTAAACAAAAAAGTTAGCAGGGATTTATGTGTTCCGTACATTTACAATGCAATAATAGTTCCCCTTCTTGAGGTCGACACAAACTTATTTATGATAAATCAACATACTGTACACATATATGGCCCTACAGCAGGACTACTGTTTGTCATAACTTACATTCAAATGATTCAGCTGACACACAGAAAAACAAGCACACGCACACACAAACGCACACCAACTCATGGTCACTTCAGTCTGAGCACTTGGTATCGTTCTTAAATACTGTTAAGTTGAAAATGTTGAAGAGGTTATTTTTCTCCCAATTCTACAACTGGAACTGTAATGAAACAACTGTTTATAATGGAAATGTTTTCATCATAATAACATAAATGTCCAATGAAAAATGATTAAAAATGTCTGACAGTCCAAAAATATAAATACAATCTACAAAAGTCCTTCATTTAAACATGTACATGGACATTCAGTTATACGCGTGTCTCTAATAATTCAGAGTTTTCAATAAATATATTTTGAAATCATTAATCTCTCAGTTAGTATCACTGCTAGTTCAACTCCTTAATCATTAAGGGTGTCATCAGATCATCTCCAGCATCAGAGCCAGCCATTTCTGTTCACCGTCACTCAGACACGGCGTCAGTGGCCCAGTTCCAGTGTCACACTGCAGATTTTAATTGTATGACAGACAAGTGGAAACACTTCAACTGGCAAGCAACACCTCTGCAACCAAAGTGACATGAATGTATGTTTATACTCAAAGTGCAGAAGCTGTAAGATGAGTTTTTCTGAGGCTGGACACTGGAGCTGAGTCACTGACACAAAACTTCCCTGCAGCAATAAACTGGGATTAAAACTCAGTCTCTTGCTCTTAAAACCAACAATCAAGTCACTCCTTTTGCCGTTACATTCAGAAACGTACAAGTCTTATAATACTTATATTGCTATGTTTTTCACCCACATATTTTTAAACAATAAATTAATATGGCGTCATTATTACAGTGGCAACATGAAGAAAAAAAAAGTGTGTGTCATTGTGGTCCCACACGCTCATGTTAGGGTGTTTCTTTGGTTTAAAGTGAAAACTAAGGTTGCAGCTATGACTGTGGCAGACTTTTCTTCTAATGTTAATCAGCTCTTATCTGTATTTTTGTTGGATTCGACATCATGCTTCATTCAGGATGAACTTAAATGTGTGTCAGTCTCCTTAAATTTGTTTTATATTGACTAGATAATGTGGGAGGTGCTCCAAAATGTGGGGAAAAATGGATGGTTTTCTGCTTCTTCTTTTCTTTAGTCACCAGGTTAAGCAGGAGTCAGTGTAGGCGGACCTGGTTTGTATTACTGTATGTGCAACGTGTCCCTGTGGGGGAGGCTTCACACAAAAGGTGGCAAAAACAAAGAGCCAGAAATAGACACAGACAAAAATGAGCACGTGTGGGGACCCTCAGCAGGTTCAGAAGCAAACAGGAATCTGCGCATATTCCCCATTTACTCTCTCCATTGAAAAGAAAAAAATAATCATATAAAACAAATGACACTCTACGGAGATACAGCATGTTTGCTGTTTCAGGCACATATGAACAGTAAGTCACAGCAGGATGACACATTAAAGCCACAATCTGGATTGTTTTTGAATTTAAAGATTAAATAAATACAAATAGGTGGAGAAAAAATTGCAGGTTGAAAATCATCTCTAACGACAGCATTATAACTTTCACTTAACTTCAGTGCATAACAATGAAGACAACAAATAAAGGCTTGAAAACACCATAGCAATGATGTGCACTTTCAATGAAACAAGGCAGGCAAATAAACTGTATTTGAACATGTTGCCACATTTAAATAAAAATATAGTGCAGTAAAAAAAAAAATCTAAATAAAATAAAACCTTTCAGCGAAATAAAGGCTTTGCTAGTACACAGCCCTGTTCAGGACCAGCGACCAGCTTTACTATGGCAGTAGTTTTAAAAATGAGAGAGAGTATTTTTCTCTTCCTTGTTGGCTTTGACACTAACCTCTCTGTCCTTGGGCCCGTCAGCTCTTATCTTCAAATTGACATCTGTACACTGCTTTCCATTAACAGACTTGTTTAGGATGGTTTGGGAAACCATGCTTTCTGGAGATTTTTGTATTAACATCAAGAGTACAAATTACCCATGAAAGTAACATCTGCTGGAGTAAAAGTGTAATTGTGTAGACATGGAATAGAAGACCCCCATTTCTTCATAAATAATTTGAAGAAAGAATAATCGTACATTACGGGCCAATAATGCACATTTAGAATTCATGTGTTGGCTTTTTTCAATAGTGCACCCATTTAGGTTGACAGGAAAATGGGATTTTTGGAAAAACCTGGAGTGCTTAAACCAGACTGGGCCTTTAATATTATAATATATGACACATTAGACTGCATATCTATCTTATACAGCAAACGTTCAGTAACAACGGCCACTGAGGAAGGCAACATACTCCATCATCGTTAGTCTAACACAGTGTTAAAATTATCACCCACCATTGGTTTATTGACCACTATGTCATTTAGTTACTTTGATCAGAGTAATGACTACCTAAATGAGTCAGATTGAGTTTTTCTGATTGTGAACGATGAGTGACTGTTGACTTTGTAGATGGTCTCTGTTGTTCATCAGTGCAGCTCTGTTTAATGTGGGGACATGTCACATGTAATGAAAGGTATTTGGTTTGTAAATACATTTATGTATGTGCACTCATACATGTGTGTAATCATACTGTGTGTGTTGTAATATGGACTTGTACACTATCTACCATTATGTCCCAGTTTCACCATCGCTGTGTTGGTCAGTGCTTGCTGAATCCTGCAGTCTGTCGTTTGGCCTGGCGTGTCTCTGGATAATTGTCTGTGGCGTGACTGTTTCCAGTGCGTGTAGTGTCTGTGGTATGTGTATGGCCTTTGTGACTAGCGTGTGATTTGCCAGCATTTTGCCCACTTCCTGTGTCTGCACTGTGTGTTGGGTGTGTGGGGTTTGCATCGTATGTGAAATGAGTATCTCTGTGCTGGGGGGGCCTCCGGGGTCTTTCATGGCCATACTGGCTCCCACCATTGCAGGATAGCTTCGATTCCTCCTCAAACCTGGAAGCCCCCCACTCAGTGCACTGTTCCCCAGTCCAGTAGATCCAAAGGGGGCTAACAGAGTAGTCCCCGTTGAAATGGAGGCAGCATGACGGGGGAGGGTGTGGAAACATTTCAGTTTGTCCACAAGCCGCAGTTTCGAAATCTCTGTTTGGCTGTCATCATCAGTTTGCCCCCCTCGCTCCCTTTCTGCCTCCCCAAGCACTTCCCTCAGAATTGTACAAGCTGGTTTGGAGGCGAGGAAGGTGTCTTTAAATGGCGGATCATCATTAGTAGGGCTGAACTGAAAAACTGGGCAGGTGCTGGTATAAGAGGCAGATTTGGAACGAGGGGAGTTGGGCGGGGTTGAGGGCTGGAGGAATAGGGTCTCTGGGCGTTTGGCCAGTCGTTTTGGTTCGGTCTCCTCTGGCACATTGCTGTTCCTCTGCACTTGTGCTCCTCCAACAGGTGTTGAAGCTCCACTAGCATCCAACCCTCGGTCCCAGCTGCGGGGGTCATACACTGAGGCAGAGATCCCATGCTCCAGCAGGAGGCGAACCAGGCCTAGTGAAGTGCTGGTGGTCTTGGTCGAGTCCCTAAGGTTGGTGGAGGATTCGGCTAGTGAGAGAGAGAGGGAGAGGCGGCGCGGGGTGCAGCAGGGGGTGTAGGAAGGTGTATTCGGGGCAGAGAAGGGTACAGGAGAGGAAATGGGGGTAGGGGTGCTGATGCAAGCACTGCTCTGGCAAGAGGATGGAACTGGGCTGAAGATGGAGAAAGGAAGGAGGGGAATGAAGGAGGATACAGAACAGGGAAAAGACGAGGGCCAGGGGGTATGAGGTGTGAGGTGGAGCGGGAGAAACAGTATGGGTGCAGGGACATAAAAACAAAACCGACATGAGTTATCAAATCTTAAAACTTGGCTTTTAGTGACATAAAATACTCATAAAAATTATATGGGTGCAACCTAAAACTAATAATGCAGGAGTTAAACCTTTTTCCTCTTTTGGTCACTGTTAGGCGATCGGTTAAAACCTCAACCAAGTCTGTATAAGGACTCACCAAGTTATATGTTAGCAACAGCTGCTGTGTCCGCAACTAATAACTCGGCATTTTTCAAATGAAAACAGCAGTCAGGAGGAGCATCAAGGCATCAAGAGCAAGAGACACTTTTTTTGAGGTGTGATGGAAAACTCCTGAAATATTCCTGTTGTGCACGAACATGGTGCTGCACTGTAATGTTAATTCAGCAGGTGCAAGCGATAGCTTTCATAAGTATGCAAAGTTTCATAACTCGATCATCATCTGAAGCAGCAGCAACATCTGAGTTACATGGCTTTTTTGACATTTAGACCCAAATCTTGGCTCTACGGCTACAGCCTAGAAACCGAATTTGTTGACAAAGATCCACAAAGAAACCGACACAGAACTGATTCTACTCAGGATTCAGAAAATCACAAACTCACAGAGACCAGTGGTCATAAAATGCATGTAACTCAGGTGCTGGTGATTATTAATATTTACTCATGAATTATATATAAATACACACTACTGTGCATCACTTCATTTGTGAGCAACAGGAACCTTGTGGGAAGTTTCTGATCTCACCTTGTACACACACGTTAGACTGTTTACTACATGTATGCTAATTTTTAGAGCCCCCTTTTTTGAGTTGGGTCACAGCGAGTCCACTAGTTGGTGGTTGTTCAGCAAATGATGCTGACTCAGGTGTCATTACGTGACCTTTACTGGTCCTTTGTCATGTCAGCAAAGTGGTCACGTAAGGAGGATTTGTCAAGGCAGACCTTTTATATGAATCATGTCCTCCCAGCTGCGGCTCTGAAAGGTTTGGCCTGATGTTTACTCCCCTGCATTTATCTGCTTTGGGGGTTTGTAAGTTTCTGGATTTGTACAATGAGATGATGCAGCACTTTTTTGGGTACAAGAGCAATGCTGAATGATTGTTGTGCCTGCCCTGAATGGAGACATGACTCACAATCTCCTCCGGTAAACGACTATTTGTCATCTACAGAGAAAATGACCAGATTGGGGTCACATGATCACACCTAAAGCGGTTCCTTTTACTGAATGAAGATACTAGATTTACTAGCTTTGAAAGCCAGGAAGTGGACCTTTGTTCTTTGAATATTTCCATCCCATACTGTTCTTAAAGGGCTAAAATGAACATCCATACTCAGATTCTGATAAAGTGGGATTAGATTAGTGATGAAGTCAGAGTATAAAACCAGCTTGGGCGTTAGTTGGAAACATGTCAACAGGGAGATTAGAGGTAACTTGCTGATGTTATTCTGTCTTACACACACACCCACAGTCTTAAGGAACGCACTCCCATGCATGGCCTCACCCAAGTGCACCCCAGTGGGTGCACTCAATGGGTCTGCTGTACTCCGGCCATGACAACCATATGATACAATTCCACGTCATCTTCCTCATCACTTGACCTGCCAAGGCCAATCAGACAGCGGGGACTTAAATCAAAATCTGCTGGAGGGCAACAAAGCAGGAATTTGCTTCTTGGCTGAGAAGCAGGTATTATACAATGGAGTTATGTCCAAGTCATAATCAAATAACACTGTCAGACATGAGCGATGTCTAGTTACTAAAAGTAGGTACGCTTTTTAGGCTTTTACAGGCTGCAGCAGCTCTCTCTCCTTGATGTGGCTTTTTGCAAAGCTTGTAATGCAAAAACAAAATCCAGGTAGAAAAATTACCCCATCTCGTGTTTGTAACAAAACATTACAGTCAATTACATGCACTCTGTTCTGAACAGTGCTGCTACAGGCAGGCATTTTAAACCTGAATTAAGTACAACAGTTATAAAAAGCAGTCCAATGTTGAGGATGATTACCTTGGAGACACAGAGGTCAGCTGATCAGAGGGGTGGAGGATCCTGCAGGTGGTGAAGGTGTATGTCGAGCTAGTATGGGACATACACTTTCCTGGGAAATTAACTAGAGGAGAGGAGAAGGAGAGGAGAAGAAGAAAAGAACAAAGGAGACAAATGTTAAGTACTAAGACGAAGGGTAACAAATCATACTGTAAACAACAACAGTGGAGAAGAAACAGGCCATGATCAAAGTAAACAGTAAGCCCCAAGCAAAAGCATCGGCATATTAGTTCCCTAATTTATGAGATATTAAAGTGATGATGGGGTGTGTTGATTGTAAAGAAATGACCGACTGCTGCCATGCATGGACACTAGCAGAACCTGGAGAAAAAGTCAGAGAAAATCTCATGTCGTATGCTCTTCGTCACAAATGCGTCGCATCAAAAAAAACAAAAAACAACCTAGATGCTTTTAAAGAACAGTTAAATCCCGGGGAAACATAATTTCCTCAAATTCCTGTTAGTCAAGAAAGTGGGTTGCTAATTCACTTTTAAGGTATATACAAGTTATGGTTCTATGATAGGTTCACAGTTTATCAAATCTGTTTTAAAACTGTTACATTAGGATCCAATATGAACATTCATACAAGTTTTGCTTGCCAATCATTTTTCTTATTCCCACTGGCATTGAAGGCTTAAGACAGATTAAAGCTTAAGTGTAAACACTTTTACTGAGCAAAACTACGTATAAGCAACAGAAATAAAAAATTATACTTTGCTTTCGTGCGCCTGAAGAATTTTGCTATTCCACAGACACCATAAGATGTTGTTGTGCGATATGTTTGAGAAATAAATACTAATTATAATGTTGGCTTGGAGATATTTAGAACACATGGTATTTGTGACAATTAAACAACAGTCTTCGCAGATTGCGCTCAACTAAAAGCAAAAGACTTAAAGCATAGAAATTAAAACAGACAGAATTCCCTGCTTAACATGGATAAGAATGAAACTCTTACTGCCAAGCATAAGGTGAAAATCTGCACGACTTTCATTGCTGTCGACTGAGAAATTTTTGAGAAGCACAGAGCGCAGTTTTTGTTTGTGGTGAATAAAGTGTGTAAAACCAACAGAGTGGTGTGTGTTGCTAAAATCTAAGACTGATACGGTAGCAAACATCTCATATCATCATCTATGAAGAGTCATTTTGATCATGCCTATTCTGCATGGTATAGTAACTTGATGACTAAATATAATTATGACAGACTGCAGGTAATGCAAAATATTATTCTGTATTTATTAAGTATATTCCCTTAAACTTACATTAGTTGTGATGATATAGAAAGGCAGCAAAGGGCAGAGTGTTGGATGTAAGTGTTCTCACTTTAACATGTTTTCCCTTGGATGTTTTTTTTGTACGCAATTCATGACTACATATCATATCATGCAGTGTGTGCAAAGCCTCACGTCAACTCTTATATTAACCTGCCTGGGTGTCATGCGTTCATGTGACTTGGACAGCTGCATTAATAACACCCGAAATACACGTATGTGACCACATACTGGACCCAGCCTGTGTGCTTGTGTGGTACACCGGAGATTCAGAGTGCTGACTGCTAGAAGAATAAGTGCCAAAATATTTTCTGAACTGAAGTTATGGTAGAATAATAAAAGACACCCTGAAATCATGGACGTGACAAGATGTGCTGAAGAGGACAGGCATCAAGCTGAAGTCTGAAAAACAAGTCTGATTGGATGAAATTGGTTGAAAGCAACTGTGGCAGTGACAGAAGGCGCGAAATGAGAAGGAGGATGTAAACTGAAGTGAATTAAAGAACAAAAAAAAATGTACTCTACTCTGATGGGGTTCGATGGCTGCACGCACATGGACTGCCGGTGGGACGGATGCAGGTGTGTGCACATGAGGGTGACTGTGCAGGACGGGACGTCACATTGGGGTTGTGAGATGTCCTGTAAATGCCTCCCCCAATCCCTCCCCTTCCCACCCCTAGTCCTCACCCCCCTCCCCTTTATCCCCATGCTCCAGGGTTAGAAGGGATGGTGGATGCAGTGCAGTGACCTCAGCTAAGTGCTCCCTCACCCAGCATGCGGTCCATTGTGGCGGCCTGTAACGCCTGGAGCTCCTTGAGGTCCACGTGCCCATTCATCTCAGAGGAAGAAGGAAGGGGGGAAAAAGAAGGGGAGGGTCTGGAGAAGGACGGGGGCACATTTGCAACATGTCCATCTTGTGCTTCCATCACCTCTCCAGCCTTGCACATTTCTCCTTGCAGTGTTTCTGATTGGCCATTTTCATCGACGTCTCCATTTTTGTTGCAGCAGACAGAGGGTGAAGAGGTAGAGCGAGGCAGATCCATGACAGCGGGGCTTTCTCCTGACAAGCCGGTGAACGAGTCGCACGAAAGTTCGTCCTCCTCTGGTTGGTCCAGTTGCCAGCTGTCTTCCTGTTCCTGCTCGTGCGCTAAAGAGCGGAAGCCCTTTGTGACCACGCCAGGCCGATGATCCAGCAGAGCACCCATGTGGGGTTGAGCCAACTGCTGCCATGCATGGAGAGTAGCAGAGCCTGGAGAGGAAGTCAGACAAACACTCATGTTATGTAGGACTGTGTTAATATGTCACAAATGCACCTTATCAAACAGTAAACTAAAGGCACTTAAAACGCCTTTTTATAGTGACATTAAAAACACTTTGGTGGTGACAGCGATAATCACGGGAGCTGTCTGTAGGGTTAAATTTAGCTCACAGTAGGTGAGGAAGGCAGACCACAGGAACACTGTTGTACTCAGTAACAGTGCTTCCTGGACTTAATATGACAGTGGACTTATCCAGTGTCATACAATGCATCTAAAAATAGATCACTACACTGTAAGATAACCTATCATCTTTTCTGAAAATGTTATTAAATTGAATTGTTTAATAATAGATGAAAGCATATTTTAGCTGATTACTGGCAATGTCTTTATTTATTATGTGTCCTTGCACCAAGCAAAATGGTCTCATTTCTAGCCCAATGATTGGTTGTTTTCTAATGACACATGAAGGTCAGTACAAAAACTCATAACACGAACAGAAAAAGGAGAGAAAGGGGAAGGTGAGAGAATTAGTGAGATTTTATTCAAGAAATCATCAAGGAAGAAACCAGACATGTTGAACAGAAAGAGAATTAAAGTGCAAAAACAAGACAAAACCAAAATGAGGAAAAAAAAAGTTAAACATAAGAGGAGTGGAAAAGGATGGCACAAATGTAGCAGAAAAATCTGTCTCTCCACTAATGTGTCAAACAGTAAGAATACTGTCAAATCCAGAATATTTGCTCATTTCTGGACTGTTGCCTTTTTAAAGGCCACAGGGATGTGACAGGAGGATTATGAAGGCAGAACACTGTCATGCAAATCTGAGGCTTCCAAGAAGTAGCGAACAAATCTGCCACAGATCCTAAACATCTGTTACAACCAACCATCATTAGACTTGAATATATACATTGCCACATATATAACACAACATTGTATTGCAGTACATTTCATTTTCTGTCCTTTACAGTGTTACCATGCAGGTAGTGTAACTGAGTCTGAACACTAGGTGGAGCCATTAAACAGGAAGTACCTCTGTGACAACAGTTTTAAAATACCAGTGCGTCCACTTGAGAAGGACAAAGATTGTTTACACGTGATGAATGCTTTAAGGCTACACATAAAACATGTACAAGTTAAAATAAAACTAACAGATTTACAGTTGTTGTTGCTTTTTTTTTGGACACCTCATCAACGTTAATCTGTTACGGCATCACTGTGTGGAGAAATATCTGACAGCAAATGCATCAACTATTTAACTCTACTAACTCCACAACCAATACAGTATGGGAATAAATATTAATTAGAAAAAGAAAAGATCTTCTATTGAAAAAAACAATTCATTAGAAAACAGTGTTTTAAAAAGTAAATGAGCCATTTAAATACCTCATACTGACTCAGTCACTGCAAAACAACAGTGTAAAGTGCTCATTATTTATAATGTCAAGGGGTGCTTATGGCTTTGAGACAAATTACATGTTTCAAACTGGCAGCACGCGGCAAGCTGTCTGATCTTCTATACTTCAAACCAGCAGCGTGCACGTGTGTGTCTGAAGTAAAAGGAGTGCTGCAGATTTAAACTGCCCTCCTGTTGTTCCAACAACTCCAGCAGGCCGGCGACTAAAGCTAACGGAGCTCTGAGGGGAGGCTGTGAGCTCGGTGGGCTGCTTGGCTCCAATAAACTGGAGCTCCTCTGCAGGGTCTTAGAACCCTGAGAGGCACCCAGACTGTTTTTGAATGGACTATAGTTATGAAAAATCAGATACTGACTGTGCTGCTGACTCTGAGTGGCTTGCCTTTGGTTGTGTGATTGGGTCTGACTCGTCTGAGTGTACCGCTTGGGAGTATACAGAACCACATAATTTGAATTCCTTTGGCTTTGATTCTGTTGCTGAGGATTAGAAGACTTGTGTCTCTGAGAGGAATAATCACCTTCTAGCGGCTTTACTATTTGCAGCTTCTCCGGCAGGTAGGATCTGGCTGTGAACGAGTATCCCGACCAGATGCTTCCGAGGGAAGGGTGCGAGCACAGCGACAGCAGGCTCTCCGTCGGTGTCCCAGGGCCTCCGCTACTTCCCCCGCCTCCCTTTTCTTCCTCTTTGGCCAGATAAGCCAGCTTTCTCTCTCTCTCCTCCTCGAAGAAGCGTTTTTCTGAGAGGTAGTTGTCGCGGCGGAGAGACAGACGCCGCAGGGCTGCCTGCAGGTCCTTGCTGCCCGGGGTCCCTGGGGTGCCGGGGGGCCGCTTGTTAGAGTCCTCTGACCTGTGGAGTGGGACATAATTGACATTGCTGATTTCACTGAAGACATTTAGAAGCAGAATGCCTCTCTCTCTCTCTCTATCTCTCTCTCTCTTTCTCAGTTTTCTCATTTTATAAAGCTCAGCTGGTTCATGATGTGTTAGATACTCATAAAAGGTCAAGAGCTAATAACTGAAACCAAAACTTTTGCTAGTTGGTTACAAAGCACCGAAGCATTAAACACAAAGCAAAGAAAGTCACCACTAAACACAGCAACATACGGAGAAACCAGAAATAACAGCAATGAAAAAACTACATAAAATAAAATAAGATGTTTCCAATAAAAAAGAGCCAAAAAATCCAAGTATAAAAACATAAATGTAATCTGTCCGTACCCGTCGTCTGGACACTCAAGGATACTGCTCTTCCTGTTGTCCAGGATGATCCCACTTCCCATCTCGCTACCATATATGGAGCTGGAGCGCGGCGTGCCCACCCTGCTGGAGCGCGCAGAAGTGAGGCACGATGTCTGATTGGAGCCTGGGATGTTGAGCGGGGAGGGTGCTTGTGATAAACGCTGCTGGCGCATCAGGTTCAGGTTTTTCACTGTCTGGAACACTCGCTTTGGTTGCAGTCTGGAGAAACAAGATCACATAAATTTGAAATTGAGGGTTTTGACGAATCAAACCTGAACAATTCGCTGTAAAATCAGATCACGTCAGTATCAACCCTTTGTCCGTATTTTCTTTTAAGCTGAATCTCTTGATACCTCTGCTCTTCTACGTC
>JAPZDX010000024.1:19681405-19698389 GCA_029783625.1 Naso annulatus
CCACAACCACTGACAGAAACACCAACACAGGACCAGACAGGAGTTTCAGCTCACAGCTTACAGCAAGGCTCACATGACAATATCACTGGAGCAGCCTGACCTCTCATCACTACTCTTCAGAACATTCAGCTACAACTTGGCTAATATGACATGAGGCATAAATACTTTCCACAACCTAATGTTAATCCAGTTCAATCATTCTACGTCCACAAGTTAGCAATTTAAAACAAAGACATTGCAACTACAACACATCAAGCACTGACAGATTTTATAGAGACCAGCAAAGATGTACAAATTAGAGTCATGAGTGCAGTTAACATGCACACAGGGTCACTGAGACCTTTGAGTTATGGGTTTTTGTTAAGTTTGCAACTGTCAGCATGATGGGCACATTCTCCAACAAATAATGATAACACAAAAATCAGACAGCTTCACATCTGTTAGTGCAGCCATGCACACAATATGTCAAAGGCCTGATGTTTAGGATAACAAGGAAATTCAGATGGCACAGTGAATGATCGGACAGGATAGTTAGAAGAGGCATAGGTTTCCACCTCATGATCACATCTACATCAGTCTGCCCAATGCTAAACCTTTTCCTAATGTACATGTGGGTGGTAGTCTAGAATAACAGACATTAATTCCATATTCAGAATTAATTAAGTGCTGTATTTTTCTGAGTCAAAGGAGCATGAGACATATGGAGTCAAAAGACTAGAAATATGTACATTATGTAACAATGGTACGATTTTCGCTTTTTGCTTTTATTAGATGCAACATATTAGTGTTTGACAGAAAACAAGGTAAGGCAGAGAGGGTACTGCATGCTGTATAGATCCTCAGCTGGAATCAAAGCATGGATGATGTGGTTATGTAGTATGCCTCTTAACTGTTAAGCACTAAGTGAGCTCCATCATTTGAAAATGTCTAATTCTTTGTCATGAGGTAATTAACCAAACCATGGCACAGTGAGTGACTTTTCTTTTGCCTGTCCCAGGTGTCATGTCGATGTGGTTCCACTTGCTGCTGAAATCCTCCAAGAGATCTCCGGATCCTAAAAGCTTTTAATCTTCAAACCGGAGCCATTTCAACACTTCAGAACTTTAAAGATACTTAGGATTGGTAGTCTGCTTTTTAGACTTTCTCTCCATCTTCAGGTAACCTTTTCTCGACCCTCAGCAAGAGGACTGCTCTTCAAAATGTTATCAGTTTTAGAAATGGATGTCTAGTTTTTCCTTTGTTTTGTTTGTCTTTTTAAAAAAAAAAAGAAAAAGAAAAAAAGTGGACTGGATGTAAACAGTAATGTAATATGTGTGGTTGTGACTGATTAAATTCATAAATATTTTTGGTGTTTGTATGAACCAGTTGTGAACAGCTGCTGAGACAGACTCCTGAAAGCATTGAGACGTGTGAAACTGGTATCAGAGCACTCAGTGTAGTCCATCTACGTGACTCTCATCTAATTTACAAACTGCATCAGTGAGTAAATAAATATTGCTGTGTCAAGAAAATAATTTGACAGCTCAATCAAAACATCCATTAATTGTCCATCAGACTGCACAGGATTACAGCATGAGAGTTAATTCAGACCGTCACAGGCGTCAGAGTGCTGGCCTCTGGGTTTATCCAGACACTTCCAGTCAGCATAAATGGACGACTTCATCTCATTAGTTAATGCGTCTGGCATCATATGTGTCTTTAATTTGACGTGATCACAAAATTATATTTTGCCCAATGGCGACTGCAGCTATGAGCAACACACTGCTCAGGAGCTTCCAGTAAAATTTGTTTCTGTATAAGGAATTATGCCATACAAATGGGGAATGTGCTGCAGATGTGCTTTGTAATTTTCTACAAAGGCAGACTGATGATACAGTGGCAGTGGCACAGAAATGGTAAATATTAGGTGAAGTCCGAGTCATAGTAGTTGTAATTTTATACATTCTGCTTATGTCAGGTGTACTTGACATCTACCAAAAGATTCCTCCATGGGCTGTGAAAATATGGAAACTGTCCCATAGAATGTTGGTCAGAGGCTGGATGAGGGCAACAGGAAGTGAAGGTGAGGCAAAGTATGGATCTTAATGCAAAGGTTGTGTTCCATATTGGGAAAAGGCCTCTGACCCTGTCCTTTATTCAACATAAAAAAAAATTAATTATGGACATCCAGTATAGTCACTTCTTCCAGGCTTTTAGTTCATCACTCCAGCTTATCATTTCAAATGTAAATTTTACTAATCTTACTAAAGCTGTACCAAACATTACCACCACTGACTAGTTGTGTATTATCCACCAAGTCATGGTACCTGCAATGCATGGTCTCCACAGGTGGACATCAACACTTTTTTTACAGATAGTTGATTTGAACCTCTCAACTGACCTTAAGTTTTGTAAAAACTGAGTCACAACTGTGTTGTGGTCATCGTTACCTTTGCTGTCTGAAATTTCTTCAGCATATACCAACTAATGTTTTAATTCTGCCCTACAGCTAGTATTTAAAGTGTACCTGTACTGAGAAACATGCCTTTAAATATTTTGTGGTACATCTCTGGCAGCGTGGTCGCCAATCAAAGACTTGTTTTTAAGTTGTGAGATACAGCTGTGTGTGTAACTATGTGCAAACATGTTAAACTGCAAGTATAAAACTGGTCACATGGTCACAGCCAGTCACAGCCCTGTTTACATGGAGATTTGCTGCAAGTTTTCCTTAGAGTTAGGTTACACTCTCAAACCCAGTAGTAAAGATTTCGTTCTCATGGCCATTAACATTGTCAAAGTAACTGGAAGGCCAGACCACAAAAGTTTAGTTTTATGAAGGAAAAAAAAACAAAAAAACATTCATATAAAAAGCTGTCATGTGAATTGGTCTAACTGTACATACAGTCTTCACTGATATTCTATCATATCCCAAAGTGCCTGTTAAGTGAGGTTGTGGGATACTCAAGAAGCCCTTGACAGAAAAAAAGTTATATCTTGTGTAATTTTTGTCCTCTTGAATTGAAGGTGTTGATGAAATGAGACGTGGAGGCAGCCAGGTGAAATGACAGTCCATTTTATTGTTTAGAACACAGCAGGCTACAGCAACCAGCTCCTCCCACTACCCCACCCCACAGTAACAGCAGACCATTAAGAGCCCTCCTCCACCCCCATCCTTCAACAGCCACACCCATTCAGCTAGGTCAGCTACACCCCCTTTGGAACAGCAGGGACACATCAGTGTCCACCTTTAAAGCAAGAAAATAGCTTGATATTTGGACCATGATTTCCAATTCATGTTTTTTTTTATACAAAAGCTACACAATGTTACACTTGATCATCAGAATACAATTCAACTGATTTACTTTAGTGTTTGGACACCATTAAAATGTCATCAGTTTCTTTACTTGGATGGAGCATTACCACTAAAAAAAAACTCAACACTACCAGAGACTTAAAATACAAGGGACTGCAAAAACAAGAGATGAGTATCATAATTCAGAATAATGAAAAAAGCAAGCTAGAATCAGTTTGTACCATTACAGACTTGAGGAAAAACTGAATAAAAAAGTAAAACAACCAAAAGTAAAAATGAAAAACAAATTACATAAAAAGGGTTTTATTAAAAATCAACTGTTGAGATCAAAATCTGTGTGTCAAGTCAGCCCTCCGTCAGGCTGAGAGACCAGAACAGAACCGCACTTAAATCTAGTTTGTCCCAATGGAGTTCCCATAGACAGGAAACTCTGCTTGCTGTTGAGTCGTCTTCAGGCACTTTCTGAAACCCCGCCTCCTCCATATGGGCGAATCACGATGCAGGTTCATCCAGATCACATGATACAGCTGCGAAGGGAGGAAGAGAGTGTGGAAAAAGAATGGAATGAGGGGAAAAACAGGAGGTGAGTGGAAGGAGACAGGGCACAGGCGTTGGTTAAGACCACACACACAGATCAAACCCCATGTAACATCACACACACCACTTCACACAACTTTGCAATTAGGAGCAGTCTGAACATGCAGCAGCCGCTATGAGTGACTCCACTCGGCTCTCCCCCTCAGACCTTTCATCCAGACAGAAAACCTCCCACCGTGCTTTAACTTCAGCAAAAACTGCCTCTCCTTCATTTCCACTAACACAACGCTGCTAAGTATGAAGATATTCTTACCTAGTAGAAAGTGTAGTGTAATGTTGGTCTTGGTATTTACAGGTCGGTATCGAACCAGGCCAGTTGGTTGGAGTCGCCAGGTGGCAGGCCCTCTATCAGTTCCTGGGCGTGTCCCAGGTCAGGCAGCCCCTCTACAGGAGGGTATTCCTGGCCAGGGTGGTGGCCGCCCAGATCATGGTCCATCATGGGCTCCATACCCATCGTGTCCCCTCCGTAACCTCCCGAATGGAAGGAACGGTAGCTTGGGTCTGGGAGAGGGAGGAGTGGATGGAGGGGAGGCAGGGGAAGCAGAGCAGTTGTTAGAAGCATGTTAACAAACCAAGCGGTCACACAGTAGTATGATCATTCAAGCGTAACACTACAAAGCAACACAGCACACTGTCCATCCTCCAGCAGACAGAACTGCCAGTGACCTCTGTTTGAACCACAGCTGTTACAGCCTTCGAACTGAATTTAGCTTCACTGTTCAGTTTGGTTCCATCTGCAGCACAGTGAGCAACTTCGAGTCTTTTTTATTCATTTGGCTGGCCAAGAACCAATTAAAGCTGTTAGTGCTGGAGGAATGGAGAACAGTAGAAATGAAAATAAACACCCATCAACACTCGCCTCTTAACCTGTTGATTGGAACACAGTCCAAAGACCAGGTACATTGTTAACATTTAGACGGCCAATTGTGACAGTAACAGCAGCAGGAGCCAGCTGCATCATCCTGACTGGCAGCAGGGATTAAATCAATCTCTATCCTCGAATTGTAGGCATCATTGCACGTCACCACTTTCTTAATTTGCCTGTGTATAACAACTTTAACAGCCAATCCTGTAATAAGCATCAATAACAATGGCCTGATGGTACTCTGTCACTGGATTTTGACAAAATTTGGTTAATTGGGGCAGAGGATGTTCACAGAGAAAGCAATGACTGTCCAATTAGTGGGGGAAAAATGTGCTGGAATTTTGGTTTGGGTTTTTTTTGGCCTGCATTCGTGACATCCTCATTCCCTCCCCTGTGTCTCCTGCGAGCCTCCCAGCCATCCAGAGGTGAGGAGGTGACCTACCTTCCTGTCTGTAGCCCAGAGGCTCTCCCTGTGCTCCAATATCCAGACCCAAGTCTCCAGTCTGCAGAGCAACACAGAAGATGAATGATCAGGGTGGTGGCAGGTTCATCACATCCACAGGTTACAGTAACTTTATCTTCAGTGCACAAGCATTTGAGCTGGTGTACAAATAAACTGATTATCAATCTAAGTTTATACTCAGTGCTTCATACCTCGTTCCAGGCCATTGGCTCTGTCCTGAAGAGCGAGCTGGTGAGTTCTACAGAGAGGCGTTTCTTGTAGTCTTGGGGCTTGTCCTCTGACATACGGAACAAAACTGCTGCAGCGTAGGTGGCTGAGGATGGAGGGTGGAGAGGTTAATCAAACCACACAACCAAGCAATGTCATATCGATCAGCGAACAGATGAACATTAACACTGTTGTAGTTTCCCTCATCTACATCTATTAAGTCCATGAAAAAGTTCTAAAAAAAAGAAAAAGTTCAATTTTAAGGGCCAGTGTTTTCTCCAATCACAAGGGCTCATTGTTGGACTGGCGCTTATAAACATCTGTGTGGTCATTATGTGAAAGATGGCAGTATGTGAATGAGTGATTTTATGAACATACCAACTCCTTCGTTGCGGCTGTGCAATAGCTCTGTTAGCGGGGCGGTGGCTCCCTCAGCCTCGATGGCCTCAGCAGCCTCTTTATCCTGGGCCAGTTCACACAGGACGCCTGCTGCTACACGCTGGATGTTCTCAATGGGAGAATACAACAGCTGCACACACAAACACAGGCGAGATGCTTAGGAACAATTTGTCTACCTTCATAGCACTAACAAGATCAGCAAGGATGCAGCAAGGTGTCAGAATAAATTTCACTTTTCAGCATCCTGCAACAAGTGTTTTAAAAAGTACTTGGACATGATTCTCAAACGGGCATTTTTAGTATCTATAGTCCCTCAATCCGAAATGACACAAATAAATTTAACAGTTTAGACTTCCCGAAATCTTGTGGACATTTTACAGCTGATAATCACCATTCTGCATATTATATTTATATGACTATCAAAATGCATTGGCATGAGGTGAACTTTTCTTGATACCTGTACAAAGAGTGGAATGGTGTTGAGTCCTCTGATGACTATTCTGTTGTGGACGTCTCTGGCCAGGATGTGAAGTGCTCCTGTGCAGCCCTCTACAATTTCCTCCATACGAACTCCCTCCTGAAAAAAAAGAAAAAGAATAAAAAAATCAATTAGCTGAGTTCTGAGTTTAAACTGTGAGGAGACCTTCAGCAGGTAGTTGGGGAAACTCACTGATCTCAGGTGGTCATCTTTTTAACGTGACCACCTGATAATGCAGCAAGACTGGGCAGTACTCAATCTGGCATCTTTTCTAGGTCACTGGGCATTGGGTGCGTATCTCATTAATCATGTCATGCTGGTGTTTCTTGTGGATTTGTGTGTTCACTTAAGTGTTAAAAAAGTGTGTGTGTGCTCTCACCACAAACTGCTGCTGCGTGCCGCCCATGCTGGTGCGTCTCTGTGTGTCTTGGTGTGCTCTGACCAGCAGCTGAACCAGTCTGGGGATGGCCCCCTGTTCTCTCAGAGGAGCGTGGTTTGCAGGGCACAGAGCCAGGTTACGAATCAGACCGACTGTAGCCTGTTGGACCAACGTATTTATATTAGCTATGCCCATTTTAAATTACATGAATGTCAAGTAGCCATTATTCATATCTGATAAGAAGTCACAGCCAAATGTTTTCAAGTGTACATTTGTATTCACAACATTTTAAAATGAACTATAATCAGGCATTTTCCAATTGTGAAGTCCTTCCTACTGAAAGACTAAGTAGATTGACTTTGTAAGTTGAGACAAGCTTTGCCTCAATACTGTGACAAGAGCAAAACAATGCTTACAAATACTTAATTCTCCATTGTCTGTTAGAGCAAATATACTGCAATACATTAGAGACGCCTGCTTGTCACTCAGGAGTATACTGCAGCTTTTAAAAAGCTTTCATCAGTTATATAAAGCAACCAATTGGTTGTTGGCCGTGGTATAATAACCGTATATAACGGCGATGACATCTAACTCCTTTACACAATTCACTCTGCCTGTGAGTAGCTCCGGCTTGCTTCTGTCGTATCTAGGAAACACAGGAGACATTTACAGGTACATTTCACAGTTCGATTTAAAACTGCTAAAAAATGGAAACGTCTAACATTAACTCCGACCTCCGTGGTGGCCAAACTATGGAAGAGTTGACTGAGTATTGCATTTCTCAAAGAGAAATTAAAATTGTCAGTTGCCTCTCGGCTTTTCAGGTCTCAGCCATTGTCCACTTCTGCAGCACAAACAGTCGAACTACAGCACCGTCACACCTTATGATTTCATATGACAAAGTTAATTATCTGACTGCTGACACAGGTTATGTATGATGTTGGGTTGACCACAGTGGTACCAGGCAGGCTAGGTTACATCAAGCTATTGGGGCAGCAGCAGGCTAAGTTAAGTCTCCAACATAGCATGTTGCATAGCAACCACTTTCCCCTTTGTGCAGGCTGCCAAGAACCGTGTCTTTGCGAGAACAATGGCTTCTGAATCAGCATGTTAATAAAATGGTTTAAGTCTATACTTAACACACTGCCATACTTGGTAACTGTTCTTATGAAAGCAGTAGCTGTGAATATATCATTAAATATCATTAAATGTGTTGTCAGCTCAATGTAAAAATGTGCCTTAGCTTTGAAAAAATACAACATACCAAGGCTGTAGTGAGCTATTACTTTATTTTAAATTAACCTGGGTCTAAAACAAGCATAATACGCTTCAGGTGCAAAATTCGCTTCAAATTTATCAGCAGTAAGGAACCGCATTCTCAACAACTTAACATTCAGAGCTGAAAGACCAAAAAAATAAATAAATAACAAAAAAAAGGCTATTAGTGTTCCACTTCTCCACAGAAGTAATTCTGCGCATTTATAGCCAGATTTGACCCTTTGGTTTTGTCAAGAGTCCAAGGGTGGTCGAGAGTAAACTGATTTTCACAAGGAAATCGGCAGTTAGAGGAGTTGCTTTGTTGGCTGACCGCTGCTGGCGAGTCGGTTTATGAGTCTGAGCATACCTTAATGAGTGGCCAGTGTGATGGCGGATGCAGTAATTTGACGACCACGGGCAGGCCATAGTGCAGTCTGACAGCATTCTGTGCCATCTCAGCGTCCTGGTGTCGAGATGTGAGGTGACGCAGGGCACAAATAGCTGGTTCTGTGATGTCCTCTCTGTCTCCAGCCCGAAGAACTGTGCGAACCAACGCCTCAATGCCTCCAACCTGACAACAAACAAGAAGTATACAAATCGTTCGAAATCCAAAAGAATTAATACAGCGTATGAAATTAGTAACTAACATTAAATGTACATTAACTCTGTCTGTGTGTGTGTGTGTGTGTGTACTCACCTGACAGACCATCATCTTGTTCTTGTAGTTGTTACAGGTCAGGTTAGACAGGATGCCAGCAGCACAGGTCACAACATTGATGTCATCACTGCCAAGCAGCTGGACCAAAGTTCCTAGCAGACCCTCCATTCCCTCCTGAAGAGAGACAAAAGTGAAATTAACATGAACGAAAGAGCAGGTACACAGTGTCAGAGCATGGAAAAGATGAATTTCAGAGTTCATGTTTCTCCCTCATCTAAAAGCTTTTTATAAAAGCACAGAGGGAGGGAGCCCCCTGAATCTAATAACGTTTTCAGTCCTTCGCTGACAAAATATCTCAGTGTTAATACAAGGGAGAGTTCTCATCACCTGTTTTGTGGCAGCATCTGATAAGTTCCTGAGAGTCCAGAGACAGTTCTGGACCAGTCTCTGGCTGGGGTCTGTCAGGTGAAGTCCCAGGGCCTGCATGCCTCCTGGACAGAAGGACAAAGATAGAAAAATTGTGCTTATACTGTGTGTGAAAAATCACATTACATTTACTGTAATTTGACGATCAGTTTACACTGCAGTGTTTGCCTCTGCAATTCAAATTGAAATTACCTGAAAGAAACATCCTCAGTTATATATACAGGCTGTGTCGACTAGGAGACTTAACTTACCAGCTTCTACAATAGCAGGCTTGTTACTGGAACAGACTGACAGAACTTTGAGAACCCGGCTTGTGGTCCACAACAGCTTCTCATAGGTGTAAGTCCTCATGATGTTGACCAATGCCTGGGGGCCACCACTGGCCAAGATTATCAACTACACAAGAAGAGACCACACAAAACAGTTAAGGGTTAGATTAGTACCTTACAGTAAGAAAGTGACCAATTTACCACAGTTAGTTTTATCTTCTGACCACACACGTCTCTCCCAGTAACTCCTCACCTTGCTTTCCTGGTTTCCATACGCCAATATCTGGAGACAGTCAGTGGTGATGGCCAGGAACTTGACATTGGTCTTATTAAGCAGAGCCACCATTTTCTGAAGTCCCCCAGCAAGACGGACAGCCATCTTGGCTCCTTCCTGGTGCAGCAGGAGGTTGTGGAGGGTGGTAATGGCATAGAACAGGACAGAGTCCACAGGTGAACTGTAGAACAAACAAAAGCTCATTAGATTACTGTCCCACAGGAAAATAACTACAGATAGATGTGTATCAGATTATGTTTCTCAAAAGGTCCTTCCCCTTCACAACCTTTGCCTCTGATTAGGCACAACTAGTTACAATTTTTCATGTCGGCTCTTATCAGAGTTGAAAGGCCACTGTGTCAAAAGCAGTAAAACAAAACTGTGGTCATGCTGAAAAGCTAAACTGGGACAAATCTGGTTTTGTCAAAAATATTTCTTTGACCAGGGAAACATCCAACCACTGTGCTTTCTGCCTTCCTGTACTGGTGAGGTGCAGTACATAAAACAACAACAACAAAAAAACCAACTTGTTATTCAAGAATTCCTCTGTCCTCCTTTCACATACCCGAGCATTTTAACTAGAGCTGGAATTCCTCCAGACTTGAAAATAGCCAGCAGACCCTCTCTGTGATGGGACAGGTTGTGCAGTGTTCCTGCGGTGCAGCGAGCTGTCTCCACATCATTTGTGTTCTGCATGGTCCTGACAATAGCAGACACCATTTGAGGGGAGCGCATGATGGCGTGGCGAGACGCCTCTTTCTTTGAAAGCTGGTGAACCATCACTGCTGCTTTGTTTACTACAACCTGGATGAGGCAGACACAAATGTTAGGACTAACAGTAGGACAAAAAAAATGAATTTAAAAAAAAAAATAGAGCCAATATTGAGCCACACATTTCATGGGGAACTACCTGGTCCTCATCATTGAGTAGTTTGGTGAGTTCTGGGATGGCTCTGGTGGCCAGCTCAGCGTCATCTTGGTAGTTGATCAGATTGACCACAGCATGTTTGAGCATTTGTGAGGGCTCTGCCAGCCTCTGAACATTGGTGGGGTTTGCTGCATCATACTGTGTGGAGGGGATCTGCATGCCCTCCTCAAGAGTCTCTGGAAACATCGCTGCACGCACTCGCTGGGCACGCGTCATGGCATACTGACCATCTATGTCTGGCAGAGACAGTGGAACAGTTGTTTTGAGAGACTGGGATTCAAGTTGCTATTTGAGCAATACATTCCAAGATTTCATGATCAACCAATTCAAGATTTTAAACTACCTTGTACTTGTTCCTGAGAGAAGTTCTGGTTGAAGCCCTGCTCCCACTCATACATGACTTGGTTGTCCACATCCTCCTCCTCAGGGTTGCCCTTCCCACTGAGGGATGGAGCAGTTGTGGTGGCCCCTGAATGGATGCCTGAATCCAGGTAAGACTGTTGCTGCCAGTGACTGACTGCCGCCTTACGGTCCGGCTCCATGGCCATGTCGAGCTCCATCAGATCAGCTGGAAAGAGACAAACTATTAGGAAACTGGCATGTACAAAATAAGGAAAGAAAAACTTATGGAAAAGTCAAATTAACTTTGCAGACGGCCACAAAAACAGATCAACATCTGCACATTATTTGTGTCTTCACTGTCAAATGACATCATAATACAGAGAAAGAAAGAAGTGTACATGTCATTTAAGGTGAGCTGGCAAGGCCTCAAAAGATATTACGTCAGATACAATGACATTATCTATGTTTGCATAATTACTTTCATTAAGTGTAATAAATGATCAATCCAGGTCGAGGAGCCTTTATAGTAACCTTAATTTAAAATGTAATGCAATTTGTCTTGCTTGTCAAATCTTTGTACAAAAATGTCTTTATTAAGTTTTTGTTAATACAAGTGTGTGTGTGTGTGTGTGTGTGTGTCATTTGGCACAGGGTACTGAATGCCTCAACAGTGGATTACAGCCACTAAAAATTAATTGATTTCTAACCTTCTTCTCATGCTATTATTTTTATCACGTTTTTATACTTCATTTATATGTGATCTACCAGTAAATGTTTCTTGGAGCAAGAAGTTTGATTTCACATATGCTCCAAGTTTGATACTGAAATCAATAACTAATTCACTTTGTGCTAATGAGAGCATACATCTGCACCGACAGAAGAACAACTCAAAGTGTGTGTGTGTGTGTGTGTGTGTGTGTGTGTGTGTGTGCGTGCGTGCGTGTGCGTGTGCGAGAGACCGATGCAGCCAAATATAAATGAAGCTGCAGAGCACATGGAGGTAAAAGAGTACTGAGTGTCTGTAAACTATTAACTTACCCTGGGAAGCCATGTTCCTTTCTCAAACCACGGCTGACACAGCTTCCTGATCTGTAACAGGAAAAAAACAAACACAAAAAAATACTGTCAGTCAAACTGCCTCAGTGGCATCTCACCTTCCATCACTCACACACTTTACCCTTCACACGGCCAGTCCAACATCAGCCATTTTACTTTATCACACAGAGATCAGAGCAGAGGTAAAGGCAAAAAAACAGACTGGAAATGAATGGCAGTGCTGGCTCAAAACCAACAGTTTAAATCACTGTTCAGTGCTTTCTTCAGCTTTTCCTGCCTCTAACATTTCTTTAATTTCCTCTTTCTTTAAGGCCATGCAAGAAAACAGCAGTAGTTCACAAAGAACACAAAGCTGGGCTTTCCATGGAAGTCAGTGTTATCAGTGTTCAGGCACACAGGTTCTCTTATTTAACCACCACTCCTTACCATTATTATCACTATTTTTTAAGAGTTAGACTGGCAAGAGGTTACAGATGATTTACTGCCAAAGTAAAAAGCAAAAGGTTTAGTGTCTTTAAGGCAATAGTGAGTTAGATTTAAGTTAATAGGGAACCTGATAATTGAAAATGAGGCCACCTATGAATTCTGATGAAGTGGCAGCATCTAGACATAGGCCTACCTCTAATCTACACACACCAACTTCAAGTGAACCAAAAAAGTGAGGTTGCCAAAATGGGTCAACAAGGAAAACTCGACCAAGATCAAAGTAAGCACTCTACAGATAGTGTCTCTGACAATCATTTTTCTTATTACATTTTCAATGTAAGGGGCAACAGGGGTTATTAACTGGTGGGAAAACTCACTATGGCATTCCTTTATAAAGCCACCATTGAGTGTAGCAGCTCGCCTCTATTTAGGTGAGGAAGGATGGGGGAAGTAGAGCGCTGGGTGGGGTGGGGGATACACATTCCTGTGCTGGCTTTGAAGCTGAAACCACACTGCAGGAAAGTAAACACTAGCAATGGCAGGATAGAGGCAGAGCTGACGAGAGGGGATTAATTCAAGAAAAAAAGGAAAATAGACACAGAGGTATTTCCAATTCATACTGAAAGATAAATACTATGACAGTACTGCACGCAATAGCAAATGCAGAAGAAATTCCAGCTAAAATGAGACATAAAATGATGGAAAATGACCAGGTTAATCCTTTTGACAAACCCTTTCAAAAGTACATCTGTGTTTATTTCTTGATGGATTCAACAGGAAAGTAGAGACCAGTTCCTTTTCAATCACTGCATACCAGTTTGGATATGTTTTAATGCAAACAGGCACACTGAAGCAATACGAGGTTGTAAGCGGGGAGAAAAAGACATTAACTGATCTGTAGATCTGTAGACAAAACACTACACACTGAATTAGGTATGGCCTTAAGTATACCTTCTGTGTATTCCCACAGTGACATACACAAAGATTCAGGTGCTCTAACAGCATATTTGTGGATGATAAAAATTGCATATTACATATATAAATGAGTGCCGTGCCTTCGTAAATAATAATAATGGTAAAACAGGTGGGATCTGAGTTCTGCTTCACACTGACCAGAAGTACTACTTTGCAGTCCTGAATTTTAGTGATTTGTGGTTATCATAATAAGATTAACTATTACACTCAAGTGGTGCAGTTTTCTGAATGTAAGCGTGTTTTGGCTGTTCTATTTTATATTTGTCTTTACTCAGTCACACTCACACTGTCGATGATTATTATTATTTATCAACAACTGCATTGTGTTAATATTTTAGGAAAAAGGGGGGAAAAAATCTGCCGTCCCTACGATACTGTTGCAGTATCAGTAGAGGTATTCAGTCAAAAAATAATGTGATATTGAATTGTGAATTTTGACCATAACCATTACTGTTTTTTTTAGTTGTATATTTTTATACAGGGAACAAAACGCTGTCTATGCATTATACTCTGATCAGCGTGTCTCAACAATAAGTACTTGTGACATCTTAAATGTGGCTTTAAATTTACCCTTTAACAAGAAATTACCAAGATACATATTGTATTGCCTCTCAGTTAAAAAATATAGTGACGTGATTTTGGTCAGTATGGCTCAGGCTGGTCTCAATCGAAAGCCATTTTCCCTCCTTTTTGACCACAGAAATCATGAAAACATATTAAAGATCACCACCGCAGTTGCTCATTTTGTTCTACAATTTAATTGCTTTTCTTGGAGAATTATCCTGCCTGCAAAACACTCTATATCATTTTTTGTCCAAAACAATGATATCAAACAAAAAGAATCAAGCACAAGGAGAAGACACACAGAAACATAGAAGTAGCCAGGCGTTGAGTTGTGCTTTTTTTTTTTTTTTTTAAGTAATTGAAGTTGTGTGGAGTTTATTAACTAAAAATATGCAAATAAACCCAAGGATAACTGAACTATTGTTTGGGATTACTTGACTAACACCTGCATTACCCCAGCAGTCATTAAAAAAAATCTTGAGTCAGTCAGGCTCCAAGACTGCTCTTTCTAACCACAACAGCACCAACTCCTCCAGTGCTTTGTAGGTCTGCCCTCACATAACCTAGCCCTGCCCTAATGGGAGCCATGTGTCCAATGCAACACCGCAGACAAATCAAACATTCAATCAGTGCACACAGTGAAACCATATATCATTCACACTTGTAGAAAATGTGGGTCTTCACATCTTGCTTTGAAAACTGAGCCGATTATACTTTTTTTTTTTTTTTGATGGCCAAACAAGTCTGGTCTTCAATCGAGACACACAAATGGCAGGCTTCACCTCCAGTCTCTAATCCTTTAACACAAAAAACAGACGACAAAAAAAAAAACAAAAAAAAAACTTAACTACTACTAACAGTTCATAGACATGAAGCTAGCAGCCCCACCACAAACATTTGAGAGTTTTCTTTGAAGCCAGATGTGAAATCCAATATGTAGAGTCGTGCCTGGTTTGGTTGAAAACCATATAACTGAAACCAGATGACTAATGACTGACACACAAGTCACAAGAGTCACATGGTCGTCTTGGCTGCAGTATGTGGGATGAATCAAGGTATACACTGTGAGTACACATGTAGAACTCAGGACGGAGGAAGTCATGTGAAGCTACATAGTTAGATCCAATAAAACAGGTATTTTATTCCTCACGCACACAAATGTGAATTTAGATGGCAAGGTAGTGTGTATGCACACACACACATGCTATGGTCCAAAAGTGAAGGGTAATCACAGCACTACTGTCACAGGACAGCACAGAAATGACAGGTTTACTGGTCCGGCACAGGTGTGCTTCAGTCTCACTGCCTCGCATATAAAACAAAACAAAACCTGATATTCATATAGAGAGGCCAATTTAACTAATGTTTGAGAGACAGACTTGAAACAACAGGACATTTTAATATCAGTTGGGAGGAGGTTTAGTTTTAAAGCCATCACAGAACAGACACGAGTACCAACTTAGCCTATCAGCTCTATTCAGAATACAACTTACATGTATAGCTAGAGCTGGACAAATTGTGTGTTGACAAAACACAGTCAGGAAATTATATTAATGCATGAAGAAAAAAAAATTATTTCAATCATAATATAATGTTCTGCTAGAGACTCAACGTGTTTCACATTCACAAAAAGAATCTTGGTTCCTTGAACCATCAAAATTTTTCCAACATGCAGGATAAATCACTGAGGGCATCTGAACCTGGATAAGGCATGAAGCCAGATGACTGACAATTATGATATAACTTCAATTCAACACCCACAAATACATTAAAATAAGGGTATAGGTGCTTGGTGACACCTACATGGTCTAATATGCAAAAGTTTGACCAATTATCAAAAAACATACAGCTAGCTAAGCAAGCGAGAAAGAAATCTATAAGCCAAGGGAAACCTAGCATTTTAAAACACATTCAAGCAGAAGAAACTCCTAATAATTACACATGCAGTAATGCTACAAAAAAAAATCCTGAGTCAGACTGCTGATCTGTGATTAACATCTACTTACTTTTCTGAAAACTTTATATAACCCAGGATTAATATGCTACATATACTGTTTATTCTTTCACAGCTGGAATTCAAATTCAGAGCAGCTACGCATATCTAAACTTTTCAGTCCTATTTCCCTTCAATGTGCAAAATTTCAGCCAGACTGCCACAAACTGCAATCAGTTGAGTCTTGAGGTTTATTTTATGTAACTAAGATGGAATAATATTGCTATTTAAACAACAAATCAGTGTATGTAACACTTCTAGACTGCATTTTATCCTTTTGGTCTGCAGACAATTGAAGCATAACTTTATAGTCCTGTTAATAAAATACCGTGGCTAGGAATGGGACAATGATCGATATTATTGTGCATTGGAATAAAAAACAAACAATAATTTTATCATGGTGAATTTTCATTATTGAGATAATTGGGAATAATCTTACAAGAATGACTTGAAAAAGCTGTCCCACTGGGGCTGGGCAATTAATCAAAAACATCCCCAAACCCACATGTCAGTTCATTTGGTTAATGTTTCCCCCAATGTATGCGTTCGTGAACTGTTCCTTTAAAAAAACACGTTGTGCTTGGTCACGTGCCTTTACCCAGGAGCATGGGAGAGATGATGTGGAACAGCGCTTACCAAAGGTACTAACACAACCACAACCAGCTGATCTATACTTAGAATTTCACGAGGTTGTTGTCAGTTCCCCTTTCATCATAACTTAAGCATTTAACTGAAAGACCCAGTAAACTGTTTGGTCAGTGATCTTGTTTGTTTCCTTAGTTTGTCTAGTTAATATATTTTTTTATACTTCATTAAAAAAAAAGATATCTCAGCAGTTCTGCAACATAAAAACCCCTGCATACAATAAATAATCATTCATTATTGGTAATCAAGGTTTAAGTTTAAAATAATCGTGATACTGATTTGAAGTCATATCACCCAGCCCTATGTCTCACTGATGTACAGTCCTGTATTAGTTTCCTGATTTATTCTTAATCGTGAAAACTTGCCACCATTGCTGCACACTGGGTTTGCACATTGTATCCACCTCAAAAAACAAGTTAAATAAAATGTGTTCAAATATGGCTAAACTACTACATAACATTCAAAACTTAAAAAAAGACAGTGAGATGAGC
>JAPZDX010000024.1:19767259-19778430 GCA_029783625.1 Naso annulatus
CTTTGAATATATGAATATGAATTATTTACCTTAAATGCTGTGACAAATATGGTTCCTCAAAGATTTCTATTATAACAAAAAAAATGAAAAGAGCAGGGAGTCTAAAACTGTAACTTTAACTATTCAAGCATTCACTACCCACTATGAGGGAGCCAGTCACTATAATCTTCACCAGATGTTGTCAATTTATAAAGGCATAGTTCACCCAAATTCAGACATTATCAACTCACCTGCTTGTTGATCGAAGGTTGGGTGGATTTTTTAGTTTACAAAACACTCCAGCAGTGTTTTGTTGAAAAGGAAAAAGGCATTGCAGTAATCTCCTGACAACTGAAGCGAGAGGTGACCATGTTTCAAATGTTAAAAAAAAAAACCCATAAAACTTTAAAATGCCTCCATACTGCTCATTAAAGGGAATGCAAGTGTCCTGAAACTTTGATATTAGTGGGGTGGAAATTTCTTTCTTTCTTAGCTTGTGCCGTTAGCAGTGCTATGATTAAGCTGTTAAATCTTTGACTTTTAAGAACACAGCTGGGTTAACGGCTTTGATATTGTAGAGCTGCTGCTACAAACTTATTGTCTGCACACACACGACACTTTCTCCTTTATTGCAGCTCTCTTCAACTTAGCAGCCAACACTACTTTAGGCTACATTCAAGTCCCATTTACATTTTGCCTCTGAGGCAAACGGATGTTTGTCTTTGTTGGTTTAACTGACGTACTAAAAGCCACATTGGCCCCACTGCATCAGTGGGCTGTCTTGAGTGAGTGAACAGGATGTGCAGCTCCACAAAGAGAAAATGACTATGTGGCGAACAACGTTTAACTTCTGAAAGCACTGTCTAAATAAAAGGGGGCCTCAGATTTCTTTGACTGCTTGTATTAATTGATGAAAAAGTAGTTGTAGGCGCAGTGCAGTACTAGAAGATTAAGGATGCAACACATTGCAGATGCATTAGTTCATCAGGATGCATCAAGAATCATGGGATTTCGCATTCATATTGTTGACAGGTGAATCGTAATTGAATTGAATTGTGAGGCCAGTGAAGATTCACACCTCTGTTCGATGTGCTAAGATGTTTTGAAAAATGTTACTGACACCATGTTTTTAGCCTCACGACTCACTGCAGCCTATAGTTTCTAAGATGTAAGCTGCACTCACATGCATGCATGCACACACACTGCCTGAAGTTCATCACAAGTGCAAGGCGAGACAAACAAGAGCTTGTGGTATCTGCAGGATCAATTGGAGGGCAAGGCCGATGCCCTGGTGCCTGCTGCCGGCACCAGATTTTGGGTAGTATGTAAAAACAGGTCTGCATGTTAGAATTCTCTTTTGTCTTTCCCCGTGCCACCTTACAACCCTTAGTAGGTTATCTGCATGAATGCGGCTTCCATCTTAGGGATTTACAGGCTACACTGAACAGTGCAATTAAAAACAAAAAGTGTCAGTGTTTTTTTTTTTTTTTTTTTAAACTTGGCATGTCAAGGCTTCAGGCCACTTGGATTACTTTGGACAAGCAGTATGGAGGCATTTTATGGATTTATTTGGAATTTTTTTTAGGCTTGAAAATTGGTCACCATTCACTCCAATTGTCTGGGAGATTACTGCAATGCCTTTTTAATGAGAAACTCCAGCAGGACTTTAAAACGTCACCTGACCTTCTATCGGCATGAGGGTGAGTAGATTATAACTAAATTTTAATGTGTGGGTTACCTATTCCTTTACAGTAGTAGCCTATGATTTAAGTATTATCGCAATATTAGACAAAATAAAAATTTTTATTTGAGGTCCATGAATGTTTATACAAAATTTCAAGGCAATTCTCCAATAGCGACACCCATAGAGCCACAAATGCAAGTATCGCTTAAAATAGGCATAATGTGGAAGAAAGGCAATGGTCCCACCTTTAAATATAGCTGAAAGCAATAAAGCTTTCTCATCTTCAGTAAATACAGTTATTGCTATTAAACAAACTGGATCAGATCAACAGGATTAGTCTTCATCTTTTCCAATATAATGAATTGATCGACTATACGCTGCTGCTGACACTAAAAACCAAAAGCAACCTCAACATGGTACAAAGTGATGTCACTCCTAGGTGGAGGTTGGTGCAGTGCAAACCATGTGAAACACAGTGTTCGCTCTTGTAACTAACTTACCAATAAACAGTGGCAATCTGAGTATCCTGGTGAGCGTGCAATTTTTATTCTACTAGTGTACTACTGATGACCCCATTTGAAGTGACAAACCTTTAACAACACGCAATGGCTATTCTATTGAGAGCTGGAAACAGTTACAGGTTTTTGTTGAACTTTTCAGAGAGAGGATGTGGGGTTTTTTTTCACCCACTTTTCCTTTCTCTTTCTTAATATTTACCTACCCAGTTGAATTTCCAATGCAGCAAGACCACATATGTAGAGGTTAGACTTCTTCGTAAGCAAACCCAGAAGTGCAGTTGTGGTCTGTCTTCCGCAGTGTATCTTGTATCTGGGTCAATAGAAACCTCCTCTCCCTCACAAGTATCACTGATTAACCGTAACTGACACAGCAAAGTGAGAGCCATTACACTACTATCAGGCTTAAACCTGTACTTTACTATCTGCTGCTACTCATGTTGCATCAGAATGCCACTAAATGGCATTTAAAGTTAAATGTGTCTGGGAACAAAATGCTAGGTAAGCAGTTAGCCTCACACTATGAGGCAACTGGGTTACAGAGCATGACAAGAGAATGAGATGAATAAAAAGAGAGAAGGAATATAGATGTTAAATATTAATGAAGGTTAAAAATCCTGAGGTATAGTTTTCACTCTATACTAAAACTTTGCATTGCCACCATTTTCCTGTCTTTAAACATAGCCTATGACAAAAAAGACACACACACACACACTTACATGCACACACAAAGCACAAAAGCAGTGCCTTATCTGGCCCAAACCAGTTTTTGTGAGCTGTGAGATTTGGGCGTCTCAGCATGCAGGAAAAAAAGAACAAAATTATAATTGTATTAACCAGATTTTAAGCTCTAACACTTACAAACAGCCATGGAAAAAAGAGTCAGTCACTACTACTGTGCTGAATCAAAAAGGGGAAGAAATATTTAACAAAGGAAATGGACATTAATCATGGGAGCACTTACTAACAAGAACCAAACAGGTTATAAGCATTCTTAGACACCCTGTTGTTCTTAGGTTTGCATTTAAAGTCACTTTGACATCAAAGACGAAAAGCTCGGCTTATAATTTACTTTACAGTATAGTCAAAAACTTGCATGGATGAGAAATGTCTATGATGGATTTGAAAGCACGGGCTACAGAAAATATTTTTATTTTCAACATTTTGTATATCTGCATGGAAAATAATTAGAAGGAAAGTCTATATAAACCTAGAGAAAGATCTATTAAGAGCTGTACAAAGTGATGGTAAAGTTATGGGTGCTTAACAAAAATCTGACTCTTCAGATCGCTCAGGGTCCTTGCTCCTTGCTCAGGTTTTAACTCAGTGCTTTTCAAGAGAAAGCAGTGTTCCCTGTATCAGATTGATTTGATTCTTTCTGGTTAAGATCACAGGTTTGTATGTTACAGTTTTCTGTTAACGCAAATGAGCTGGATTTAAGCTGATACACTTTCACCTGCAACCTTTGTGTGAACTTACTGCTGAGGCTGTGCTCTCTGAATTGATCGGCAAATGTTCAGTCCTGTTTTATTATCATCGATACACGTAACCTGTTGACCTGTATGCAAGTACACCCACAAATAACCTGACAAAATTTATGTATAAATTCTTACTCATAATCAGATTAAATCTGTGCAGGCATGCCCCCGCGACAGACACACGCACGCAAACACACATCCTGACACACATCCTGCACCTACACACGTAAGCACTTAGTGAGTTTCAGCAACAGCGCCAAGTGGACTTCTGGACAGGCAAAAATCTATGAACCTTCAGGGTTCAACTTGTGGTCACGTCACTTTAAATAACCTCTGCAATGCTTCGATTTTGCTATATGCTGAGTGCAGACATACAAAAAAGCCAAAATTTTTAAAACACGATTTAAAAAGCCTTTAAAGGTTGATTTGTCTTGTTATCAAATGAAGGTTACAATAACGTAACCCTATGTCTGCAAGCACAGGTGGAACCGTCGCCATGCTTTATGGGTAACACTCTCCTCCAATAATACACTAGCAAACACACAATAAAATATTTGCATGTGCCTGACACTTCGAGCAGGAGTGTCCACAGAATACATGTCTTACAAAGTACAAAAAGGCTGCAAACTAGCTACCTGCTGTGCAACAACCTGTTTAGTAATCAGTGTAGGTGTGACACGTCCATAAGTAGGTGGTTCAGCATGTGCTTATAGAGCATGGGTAACAATATTGTAAATTTTGCTCTTTCTTTCCCAGATGAATATATACCGCAGGGTCAACATTCTTGCTGCAATGATCCCAAGTGGCTATAGGATAGTTGCTTTAGCACTCTTGAAAGCCACTGCATCAGGGAGGTAGGTGCCCAATCCCACCCAATGAACACTTAGGTGGGTGGTATCATGGCATAATCATACATTTCTTGCAAAACCATGACCATAATGCACCACGGGACAGCAACAACAAACATTACAAACACAAAACAGTCTCAACAGCGAAAGAAAATGGATGAATCTCACAAACACGTCACAGGTGGGCTCAGAGAATGCTGTCTCTGCTGTTGGGATACTCCCTCCCAAAGACAACCATTTCTGTGGTTCCAGCCTTCCCACGATGCGCCAGCTGTTGCTGCACTCCTCCGGCACTGGATGCATGAGCCACATCAGCCCCGTCAGGTCAGGGTCTGGGTTGCTTGAGGTTGTCTGAGGTGCAACTTGGCTATGTAGATGCTTTCTCCACACTGTGTTGCTGCAATGCTGCACCTCATCCTTCTTCAGTCTGGGAACACGATCATGTGGCAGATAATGGTGGTCCTTCAGCAGTTTGAAGTGCTGGGTAACAGCAGAAATGGATCCAAAAAGTTCCTCAGCTGTGATGGGAGCACCCAGGAGATCATCTTGGTCTTTCTTCAAAGGAAAGCAGTGACTCCCATCCATACATGGCAAGGGCCTATATGGTGGCCAGGGACAGCAAAAATCCTGTGGCAAGTGCAACACCTCAATTCAAACTATTCATCTGAGCCATTGTGAGACCCAGGAAATCATATGATTCAGCATGAAGTAGTGTTTAGCTGAGTATCAGAAGCAGGGAGGCGCTTAACAGTCCACACAGACTAGTACTTGTGTATGATCAGCACTGAGCAATCAGAGTGATTTAAGTTGCTCATCGGCAGCAGAGACTCAGTGGTCATCTCAACAAACAAATATTCTTAATATTATTCAAAACAAATTGATGATCATTTTTATGTTAAATGTTTCTGGTGAGAGGACGATCTGACAAAAGCGGTTAGACGAACGGCTCCACAAGATATCTTAACTTGCTAACAAAGAAAACAATGGCATCAGTCTTTGGATTTATCTACCAGTGATAGACACCTTATAGATTTCTGAAAAGATACTATTGTCTTTCAGGTTACTGGTGTACTGTAAGTGTTTTAGAGTCATATTTGTTTGCAAATCTAGGCCACAGAGTGGCTCAACTTGAATCTCTCACAAAATGAAACGCTAGGCTCTGAAAAACAAATGCTTGAACTACATGAGACCAAATATGTCAGCCTGATTGTTGTTTGTCTGCCTGCATCCCTGATTAGCGTGTGTGTGTGTGTGTGTGTGTGTGTGAACTCAATCCAGAGAAATGAGCATGCTGGCTCATAAAAGTTTTTTCCATGTTTGGTTGGGAGGGTGCATGAAAGGAGAGGAATTACAGGAATTGGGGGAGAGGTGAAGCAACAGTGACTCTACAACTGATGCCACAACCTACTGCTGAGAAAAGGAGGAAGGTGTGTGGGTGTGAGTATTCATGTACTTAATAAAGCTATAATTTCTCACAGGCCCACACCACCAGGACAACTGTAACCACCAAAACAATTTCTTGGATACAGTCATTTCTACTTGATCAAAGGAATTTACAACACTTACCTATTCAACTTTTTCTTCTAGATTTTAAGAGGTTGTACTTATCACATACACACTGGGTATAGTAGTAGTAAGTATAGGGAGATGTTGTTGTGTTAAACTCATAGGCAGTGCATAAAAAATACAAGAAATACCAAAAGCTAAGGCATAAAGTAACAGATAGAAATAAATCAAAAAAACAAAATATATCTGGATCTCATCATGTCTCACTGCCTTGCCTTAACAAGAGAGAAGAATAAAATTCTTTGGGCTCCATTCATACAAAAACCTCTGTCTTCATCAAAATTTAGTTAGGTTAAATGCGTTGTTTTTTTTTTTTCCCCAGATGAATCCTAAATCAAATGACAAAAATTTGTCTTGAAGATCTATGTGACAAGATATAAACATACATGCAAAAATTTACTGTATAATGCCAAACCTTTCATTTACATAACGAGAAAGAAACGTTTTGTGTAGAATATAATTCTGTAACCTGCCTTTTATCTGAATTTCTCCTCAGTGTGTCACATAATATGAATTCATTTCTGCATGAATTGTCCATATTTTCCGTTCTTGTTGCAGCAGCAGGGTTCTCTCTGGTCTGCTTTGATGGATGACAGGAAATACTGCAAACTATGTATGTGTGGAGCAGTTTTGGTGTTTAAATGTGAAGAGAAATCTCTTGCGGGCAGTTCATTTCACCATGCATACAAGTGTGGTTAACTGCTAGCCCACAGTTAGCCGTCTGATACAGTAATCAGACAGACTTGAGTTGAGGACATAACCCTCCCACAGTGGCGATGTAAAGTGCTCCTCTGCATGTGTGTGTGCACATGTTTTAGACTGACACGTATGCCTGCATCAAGTGTGGGTATATGAGTATGGCCACATGCATGTCTGATGGTCATACACATGCATGCATATATCTGTGTGTACATCTGTATATGTATCTGTACCTATCGATCTTGTCTGTGTCAGACCAGACAGTCTCCAATTGATCTTTTCCATCCCATTTCTCTTGTGAAAGAGCATCATGACTGATTGTTGACCTTAGAGTGTCCCTATTGTAATCTCCTGACCTGATATTGTGACATGAACAAACCTGTGTTTGAGCACTGGAACCACTATCATTATGTAATTTAGCAAAATGCAGTGTGGTGGCTGTAACATTTAAGTTCAGTGAAGATTTTGTGCCTGTATTGGTTCTTTAGCTGTGTATTTCTTGAATCGGAACAAACAGAAAAATTAAGATTAGACTGTAAATTTCTTTTCAAAAGTTTGAAATTTTGGAAATAACATTCTAACTTATCCTGAACAAAGCAGCTCTAACATTCAGGAATTCTGCTCCAACAGCTTAGCATGTTCAGATAATCGGGACCATTGAGTAGTCTGTTTATTTGCCTTAACTGCATAATCCTAATGACCACAGACAGGAGAAACAGACAACTCTGTGATTTTGTTAGAGCATTAGTATAGAGAGATAACAGTAAACACTGGAAATTGATCAAGTTTGAATGGCTTGTACTGAACATTGATTGCTTATGAATGGTCAACACTGCAATCAAGGTTTGCTGCTTTGATTAAATCCTGATGTGCAGGCTTTGGTCTGAGACTAATCCTGATAGAGAGGAGACTGTTAAGATAAAGGCCTCAAGTGACAGATGCAGGGAGATAGAGTTGAGATAGGGTCATACAGCCGTTCATGTAATTGTGTGCAACTACAACCCACTGTTTGGAGAAAGAACATAGGAATAAACTCATACACACGTACATTATAATGAATATAAACAGTAGATGAGCCACTGAATAGAGTAAACCACGTCAAATGTTACGCAAAAGTATGAATTACCAAAACCGAGGAGTTGCATAATCCTGAAAAACTTTCAAATCTAATTCAAGCCTGGCTTTTAGTCCTTCACACCAAACCACAACTATGCCTTGACTCACTGTTCATGCTTCAGTGAGTATCCAACATTTTAGAATGGCCAAACAAATGATCACTCTCACTTTTGATTGGCTGAGAGGAGACTTGAAAGTGTGGCAGAACGACAGACATGCTGCAAGATAGAGAAAACAAAAGAGAGAAAGAGAGAGATGAATGTGTTGGAATACAGAAAAAGAAGACCTGATAAGTATCAATACCACGGTGTGAAATGCTCAATTACAAGTAGGCTTTAATGTCTTGAATTTTAAATCATTCTTAATTGAATGGTTTAACATTTGGGTAAGAAAGCCCATTTTGCTTTCTTGTTGAGAGTTAGATGGGATGATCAAAGCCACTCTCATATCAGTTCTATAAATATGAAGAGGAGGTGCAGCCAACAGCTGGTTAGCTTAGCTCAAAGCTCGGGAACATTAAAGGAAGTCCAACCTACCATCACCTCTAAGGCACACTTAACTCCTTGTTTGTATCAATTGTCCAAAAATGTGAAGAGGTGTAAAAATATATTGCAATCTCTCTTGGTTGGGAGGAGGGGGCTGAATGCAGGGACTTTCTGGAGATTCCAGTATTAGGCAAGCTGTTACGATCTTCATACTAAGCTAAGCTAACTGGTTGGTGGTGCTGTCTTTACATGCATGCAACATTTTCATGCTGTACTTGATTAAGATGGAAGGCTAAAAAGGACATATGCTGCCAGTTACTTTGAAACAATGCTTTAGTTTATGTAGGTTTATTATAAGTTTTTGTCTTAATCTGAAATACCTCACTTTGATGGAAAGATAATTGATTTATTTTTCACTACAAATGTAATGGGAACAGAGACCAAATATCCTGAAAGACTAAAGAAAGAGAAGCACAGACAGGAAGACACAATAAAAAGAAAATCAAAATGACAGAAAGACAGACAGGCCTTTATCTGTCTGTCAAGCCAACTAATTCAGCCACTGAGCCACTATCCTTACATAGTAACCGTCTGAACTCAAGCCAAACCTAAGGACAGGGACCCAGAACAGGTCAAGTTAATGTATCACCACATTTGGCTATCAGGCCTCTTGTGAAATCCTTGTGTGAATATGTGCAGAACGTGTAGAGCTGTCAATGGAGAAAGGGAGGGTTTATGGTCAAAGGGGCTTATCTCAGCGATTGATCCTTGGGTATAAAAGGCTGGCGATGGCAGAGACTGAGCGTGGACATGCTGCTGCAGCACTGAGCCTCCAAACCACCTAACCTCTATATCCCACAGTTCACCATCAACGCCGTCTTCTTCAGTCAGCCATGGGAGTTGCATATAGCGTCGGAGAGTAAGTGTAACAAACCATTCGGACATCTGTGAACATTGCAATACTGGATCCTGAATACAGCGGTGTTGCCTGGAACTAAAAGAGTTTTTTTTAGCTTGCTGATTTTGACTCATTTGACCAAGAAAATGTGAACTCAGACTTGTTAGCACCATTTCATTGTGAGAAAACTTTGAATCCATTCATTTAGATTACATTTAGAGGGAGTTATCTTTGCATTCAATTGCCATGTAGACTGAAATGTGGAGACCAGAGAGTTGGAGATTGTGAGTGTGTATGTCCGGTCAGGAAGTGGGGGAGAAAGAGACTGAGGTTAAGTATGTGTAAAGTCAAGTGGGTTTAGATGGAATTTCCAGGATTTAAGTTCAGAATTGCCTGGAAGTTGTTGGGGAAACTGTATCGGAAAAACCAATTAGCAATAGCCTAAGAAAGGGCTCGTAATTTTCAAGTCTATTGTCAGATATCCTCCTGTGTGATTAATGATCGCAGCAGCATTGCTTCACTTTCTTACTGTTCATGCACAGGCAGGTCTCAACAGATATTAGGGTATGGCATTTTTTTTACAGCCACTTGTTTTTTGTTTTCTCTCAGGGGAAATAGAGGTTGGACCAACTGTCACTAATGCTTCAACAGTGCAGCAACATTACATGCTCAGTATGAGCCAACTTTATTATTTACTGCATTCCAGTTAAAATATTGCAAAAATGATTCTGCTGTGGTTCATTTATATTCTAGAATTTTCTTTATACTATGTAATTGTAGCTTCATGGTGTTGTTAACTGATGGATGCCCTCTGCTTTTCATATCAAAAACTGCATTAATAATTTATTGGAGACCACAAAAAGAAATGCATTTATTATTATCTGCAAGTAATAAATCTATTTTGTCTTTTTGCTTCTACAGGGTTGACCACCTCTACACTTTCTTTGTGCAGTGGTCACCAGAGATCTACACAAAAGGCAACAAAAAGCACCGCCAGCCCCGCTACGTTATTGGAGAGAAAAACCAGCAGCACTATCTGGTAGTGGAGAAAAACAAGGTGGCTGTGATCAACAAGTTCCTCAGTAACCCCGTCAAACCCACTCCTAAAAACTGGGAGGTAAGGATTGCACGGATACACACATGCTTAAAAATGAAGCAGATGCCCTCTGTGGTTCTTTAGCAGCAGGTTGACAATAGGCCAAGACAATAAGCACTGTGCAGTTTTAACATTTTTGGATAAAAATCATCAAGTAGCCCCGACTTACAGTAAATGAGTCACCAGAGTGCCTGGCGATAATCCCAGAGGTTGTGGGAAATCCCACTGTCTCTATATATGGGCATCCTCTCTGCTTCCTCCCACCCGTCACTTTCCTGTTTAAAGAAAAAAGAAACTGTTTAGTATCGGAGCTAACCAATGAGAAGCCCCTCTACTCAAGTCCCCAACCAATGGCATCTCTGATGCAAAAAGTGAAAGTAAAGCAGACAGTACAAAAGTGATGAAATCTGTCCGGCTTGGTTTACAGATAAGTAGAAATGTTGAATTGGAGCTTGACTGAGAAACCAAGAGCAATGTTGAATTGGAGCTTGACTGAGAAATCAAGAGCAATGAAGCTGCTGCCAGAAAATATCAAAGTGCTTTATTTTGCCAGTGACTGTGTGGAGCCGTATGTTGAGGTAGGGCTGTTTATGTCGGGAGATGTATTATACTGCATGTAAAGGATGGGAATAAAAATGTTTTATTATTTTATCATCCATCAATCCATCCTTCCTGGCAAGCTCATCCAGAGATCCAGCTATGATTTCACTTGCGCTGCTTCTGTAAATTCTTGTCACATGTTGCACCTGATTGGTGCAATAACATGCTTACTTTTTGAGTTTTATGTTTCCACCGTCCGTAAACAAG
>JAPZDX010000024.1:19790078-19807148 GCA_029783625.1 Naso annulatus
TATATCAGTGTTCATGGTTTATGTGTTCATTCTTGCAGGAGATTAAAGCATTGTTGGCTCTCCGAGGAAAACCTTTCCAGCCAAGTGCAAACTTCAAAGAAAAGGTTTGCAAGTTAAAAGCACTTATTTTAATTCTTGTCCTCTTTCCTTTGATAATCTGAGATCTGCCACATCAGAAGATTTCTGTCTGGTCGGCTCCATTCCCCCACAGTCACTCCTCGTCTTGTCTCTTCTCTTTAGTCTCCTTTCTGGTGTTTGGATGGCTTGTCTGAGAAGGATGTCTGTGGCATCATGGCCAGATCTATTTGTGCAAAGTAGGTGTTGCAGCTTTGTGGGGAGGGAAGTGAAGGAATGATCTTACTATTCTGCACATCCACCTTATCCATGATGGGTTGAATGTGTTCATGATGCATTGTCCTTTCAGGTCTGCTTTTGAACTGTGGGGCCACGGACAAACGCACAGTGAACTCAGAACATCCCTCTTGAACTTCCCGTCGGAGAACATGGTTAGAGATGCAACAGCTGATAGTCATCTTGTGTTTGACACACCAACTTTTGCAATTTAAGGAAAACTTTCCAAATGAAACATTACACTGTCTAAGCTGAGCTCCTCCATACGTTTTCTTGCAGTTACCTTTCATGCACAAAGACTCAACGTACAGAATTAATGTCCACACTTTTAACAAGACTTTGGAGTTTCCTGAAAGAATCAAAAAGATTGATGTGAGTATTTATGGTGTCCGTGTGTGTAAATGAATAAAGGCCATAGAAACATATCTGGTTTATATGCCACTTCAAATGCCTGTGTGTTTGTGCAAAATGTCTTGTTCTGTATTCTCCCACCAGGCTATGGAATATCTTCCGTTTGAAGGCACAGTGAACCTCAAGAGTCCTCAGCACATCTTCTGTTTGCTGGAGGATTACGGCACGGACCCCAACAACATCCCCGAGCATCCATACTACATCTATTTTGGCCGATGGGTGAGATGCATTTGAGTAATTGCTTACATTTGACCAATAAAAGTTGATTTGCAACTCATCTCTTTTCATATTTTTTACACTCTGACACCAGATAGCCGATGGACAGCGTGAACTGATTCGCTCCTACAGCGTAAAGAACAGACACTTCATAGGAAACACCAGTATGGATGCCGGGCTCTCATTCATCATGGCCAACCATGCCAAGGTCAAAGAGAATGACCTTGTCTTTGACCCGTTCGTTGGCACGGGTGAGACGGTCCCGTCACTGACTCTCACACACATGCAAGGCAGATGACAGCCTCACACTTGGGACAGTCTTTGTTAATGGTCTCAGTTTTTTTGTCTCTTGATGTGTTTCAGGCAGCCTGCTGGTCGCATGTTCTCATTTTGGAGCCTATGTCTGTGGAACAGATATTGATTACAACACTATTCATGGCAAAGGTAAGTTTTGTCTTCTTAGAACTTACCTTGCACATCATCTGCAGTCTCTTATATGTTTAAATTGTGGCTTTATCTTAGAATTTTTATGTTACACTTTAAGCTTGCACATCCTGCTTGCGGTCGTTTCTGTCCTTTGAGCCAGCAGTGGCAGCACCCAGCTCGGACTTCTCACAATTTCAGATACAGCTTAGATTTTTTTTAAAAGTGTCTCTGTCTTCAGGTAGGTCGAGCCGTAAAAACCAGAAATGGCGAGGACCCGATGAGAACATCAGAGCCAACCTGCGGCAGTACGGAACAGAGAATATGTATTTAGACGTAATGGTGTCTGATGCATCCAAGCCTGTGTGGAGGGAGGCTGCTCTGTTTGATGCCATCATTACTGATCGTAGGTCCATAGTTTGCTTCAACAGACAACAATTAACACCTAAACCTGCTGAGTGTGAAAAAATGTGCTAAATGTGTTGATAGCTTTGTACAATGACCTTTTTCTTTTCTTGTTTGTGATTCGTCTGCTCTCTTTGACGTCAGCTCCGTACGGTATCCGTGAGTCCACAAGGAGAACAGGCTCCCACAAAGACGTTATTAAACCCCCTGCAGGCATGTAAGTTCACATGATACTCTGTGACTTAAAGGATTACTTCAACCATTTTGGACCTTAGATCCTATTTGTAGAGGGGTTTCCCATGAACCTTGAACATACAGACAATAATTTCACTGATTGGTCCAGTGTTGAGCTTTGTACACTTTTCCTGCACACTCTCGCCAAGCTATAATGGACATACATTAAGAAAATGTTAAAGTGTTGGAAAAACAATGATAAATGTATTTTTCTGAAGTGGGGAAGCTCATGGTGTATTCCGAGTCTCAGTAAGCTGTCCTGTGAACTGTATCGCTCGCCATGGCTCGGACGTAAGCATTACCTTCCTACATCATGGCTAGAGTGCGGAGGCTTAAAATGCGGTCAGCAAATAGTTCCGGTTCAAATGCAACTGAAAGTATAGAGATCAGGAGAGAAGAGAGAATGTGAATATACCATGAGCTTCCCCGTCTTGAAGAAAATACATTTATCATTGTTTTTCCGACGCGTTTACGACTGACCGAAGTACGTCAAAAAACGCAGCGGGAGGTCACAAGAAAATGGTAGAAAGCTCGAAACTGGACCGATCTTTGAAATTATTGTCTGTATCAGGGGTTTCAGCAGCTACTCGACTAGTCAACTGCCTTTACCACAAGTCGATGCTGTAGGCAACAATCAACTAGTCGTGGACAAAATGGTCTTGAACCGCTTATTCTGGTCTTTTGTTTAGAAGAGTCACATTTGTAGGCTTTTTATTTTCTTGTTAAGTTTATTAAACTAATCATGCTTAGTTTAACATGTTACAGTAAAATACTTGAAGCTTCTGCAAAACAGAATACAATTTTCATTGTTCAGAAGAATCCCTCTTTGTGTGTCTTTGTTACAAATCAACTAGTCCACTACCGTTTTGAAAAACTTGGCAACTAGTAAAAATTGGTAATCGGGGAACCCCCAGTCTGTTTGTTCCAGGTCCATGGGAAACACCCCATGAAGGGAGTCTGAGATACAAAATAGTGAAGTTATCCTTCAAGCATGAAAAGGATCTTGATTTATTGAAATATCAGTAAGGCCTAATATAACTCTGGACAGCCCTCTGTTTGTAGATTTTCTTTCCAACCTATTCTCCAGCAGGTTATTTCGTTGCTGAGTTTGTTGCCTCTACTCTGCACAGTCTTTGCTTGAAATAAAAACTTTCAGACTCCTGGCCCTCCACGGCTCATGGTCAGTCACTGTGAGGAAGGGAATATACTGATACCACGAAGTATCACACCATTTGATCAAAACAAGGACACCAAATTATTTAATTGCAGATGTAAAGTAATTTTTTGTTCTAGAATTTAAAAAGAAATTGCTTTGCAATCCACTAGATGGTGCTAAGGTGCTTTTATTCTAGTGAGGTCATTTAAGGTCATGCTCAGTGGGCTAGGTCAGTGTGTCTGCTCTACAATCCGAGTTTTCTGCTATAAACACGACTGAGGTGAGATAAACAGACTGAGAACTGAATCCTAACTGATAAAAACAGATGGTGACAAAGTTTTCATCTGAGGACATAATTTGCTGTTGAAAAAATGTAAGAAGCTGTAATATATTAAAACATATCTCAACACTCAGCATATCACAAAAAGTCTAAAATCCCAATAGTGTATGGAGATCCTGTTGTGTCATGAAAATACCACCGTCATTGTCCACTCCTGGTCTCTCAGTTAGTTTTCTTTTACATACAAAGTTTTCCTAGGCATCATTTTGACTCACTGATTTTTTTTTCATTCCCAATAACTGTGCCTAATTAAGTAGTAACTGAAGTAAAAAAAATGAAATTTTGTGTTTGTTATGTTTTGTTGCTTCGGTCTAAACCTGTTTGTGTTTATTTGATTTTTCTGCCCAGCTACGTGGAGTCCCACGTCCCCGTCTCGCAGGCGTACCACCTGAGTGACATCTTCACCGATCTGCTAAAGTTCTCCGCCCACCGCCTGGTCATGGGCGGGAGGCTGGTCTACTGGCTGCCTGTCTACAGACCGGAGTGAGTATAGACTTGTTGTACGGTGTTGCTATAGTCACCTTTTCAAATATGAGAAACTTGAACCTGTCACAGTATCCTCCAGCTCTTTAGAGCTCACTGATTTCTGTTATTTGAACAGTCAAACTGGATGAGTGACAAATTGTTGTTATTTAAAAATATGTGTGGGGTGATTTTTTTTTTTTTTTTTGATGGTAGTTTTGAAATGTATTTTGTCCTTTGATTGACAACTCTGCTTTAATGCTGCTTCACTTCAGGTAACAGTGTGCATCAATAGGGGGCAGACTAATACCATAAACCAGAGGTGCACAATACAGATTTTTCTTGAGCTCAGCTTTTAAATCTGTTACTGATCTAATGAATTCCGTTAAATAACCAAACAACATAAAGCAACACACAGCGTTGTGTAAACATGATTACACTTCATAAAATCTAATTACTTTGTACAATGAAATTTGGCTCTGTGAATGAATTGAGCACAGACGTAGATGAATGTCAGCTTTAATGTGTTTTGACAAACGAGTTAATGTGCTATTAAAACTTTGCAGTGTGTTTGCAGCTCTTTTAGTGTGGGTCCAGTAGACTGGCACACCAAGGCCTTTTCCACCAAACGTTTCCACTTGGGTTTTCAAACTAACAGCGTTTCCCCGTAGCACTATTCCATTCCCGCTCCTATAAAACATCAGCCTGTGTGTGCAGCCACCTGCGTGAATGACAGTGTTTATACAGAGAAGTATACAGGTGTGTGGAGGTTTTCCTGCCAAAACAGCTGGGTTACAGTAAACCACAACTGACAGCTCCTTTATGTGTTGGCTCTATTAGACGGCTCTTCTGAAACACAGTTGTTCATTGTTAAGTGTTCTGCGCTTTAGCAGAAAGTGAAGTGCTGACTCGGAGTGCAGGTGTTTGACTGTAAAGGTATGAACCACAACAGACGGCAGCGGCAGCAACGGACTTTTGGGAAGGGAAAGATCTGGGACTTTTTTAATTTTAAGACCGGAGAAGAGATGAGATAATCACACGTCCTCTAGTTTTCAGTATGTGTGTGCGAGAGAAAGCAGAGGCACAAACACGCCTTGCAAACCTGTGGACCTTTGCTCATAGTCCTGTGTGTGTGTATGTGTGTGTGTGAGCGTGTGCATCCCTGCTATATGCATGAATGTGTGTGGTCTCGTGTATGAGCCCATGCATACATGTGTGTCATCATGTTCACACATTTGTCTTTGCTACTCATCTACCGGTGCTTGACTCTGTGCCTGTTTCTGTGCCAAAATAAACGTCTGAGGCCAGGCGAGGCAGATATGTGAACTATCTGCCTCTGCACTCTACAGGCAGACCTGTGTGTATGTGTGTGTGTGTGTGTGTGTGTGTGTGTTTTTGTGTATGCTGTCGTGTGTTTTTGGATATATGCGTTTGTGTGTGTAAGCCCAGACATAGCCTGTCTCCTGGGCCTAATCTGGGACTCTACAGGGGAGATATCAGGTTTCTGTCACCCCCACGTATGTGTGTATCTGCGCTCACGGCTGCAATAGAAACAGTGGGGCTTGTGTGCGTCGGCCTGCCTCATGAGAATGGGAAGGCTGCGTGTGTGTGTGTGTTGGAGTGTGATGACAGGTGACACAAAGTTCTGTCAGCAAAAAATGGCGTCTAGACCAGGTCAGACCCTTTAAACTCTCTTCTCTTTTTCCCCTTAAAAAATAAATGAGGAAAACGTATCAAGATAGATGATGTAATATCAGTCATCACAACCATAAAGTGACCTAATTACAACATAAACAAGTGAAGCGTAGAAATAAAGTGGCTGTATTGTCAGTAGTAAGGGAATACATGCGTCATTGATAAAGTATAAATTATCCATGTTTACACTTTCAGGTCATCATTTTTCACGTAGCATAAGTTTATGGACACGTTGGCAAATTGCTCATTTTGTGGTCGTGGCAATTTTTCCCGGAGGCCTCCGTCCACTGCATCAGTGTTTTTGCATGCTGTGAAATTGAGAACATTTACATGAATGAGCTGTTTTTTTAAATATTATGTGACAAGAATATACTTAAAAATGTATTTGATGCATCTTAAATCATGCGTTCTGTGTAAATCTCATATAGTTGTGAGTCCTGTGTGATAATTACCTCCCACTTCCCTTACAGCTGTTGTTACATCAGATTATATTAGATAAGCCTTTATTGAATCCCTGTGGAGAATCTTTTTTTTTTTTTTTGAGAAGACACGGTGATGTTTCAGCACTCATGCCTAATTAAACTACAGTGAACATGTATTACACACACACACACACACACACACACACACACACACACACACACACACACACACTTTAGACCTTTAAACACCACAATTCACACAAGGAATGTAGCACAGATGCCCCACACCAAATTATAATGCATTACATGCACTACACCAAGCTGTATTGTGCCCCCCCACCCCCAGCAAACAGCCATAAGATCTTCATGTAATGTGTCATAAAGAAAGTGGATTTTTTTACATTCACAAAACAATTGCTTTTAACATTTTATTTAAAAAGTCAGACAAAAGAAAAGACAACCCCTGCCTCTGCTCAGACCTTTGCACCAGCTCAACAGGTAGAGCTCTCCACTAATGACCCCTGATTGGCAGGAGAGAATTATTGCTTGGCTGCATCACTGCTCGTCTCCATGACGACCAAACATCCCGTCGCTGCTGAGGCCCACAGGTGGCCATGGCAACAGGGCAGACAAACAGTGACGTGCAAATCTGGCTTTGAGTCGGCACTGTTGCTGCCGCTGTGATGGTGGTTATGAGAAAGTGCTACTGACACAAATATGCAAACACATACATCATCCGCTGTTAATAGGCCCTAACCTGGCCTGGCTGGTGATGACAGAGCCAGCAGTCGACCTGTCAGGTCAGAGTCACTTTTTCCACCTTCATCTTTGCACAAAGTGAGCCACCTTAGCTGGGCTTAAACTGCACTGGTCAAATATGTAGTGATTTAAATTGGTGAGATATAAGAAAAAAAGAGACAAAATAGGAAATTCTTCATTTTTAAAAGGGCCTTAAACATTCCTCTCATGTGTCTCAAGTATTTATACTGTATCTTATGCTTGGATAAAGGAAATTCTGGATGCATCAGATTTATCGTTGCCTGTAGGTGTTTGGCAGATAATCTGAAATCTACGCTTTGGATTATTTATAGAGCTAATATTACAAAGTCAAATTACTTTTATTAAATTTAAAAGTGCAGCATCTGCTCACTTTGACAGTAGGTGGTGATATGCACCGTAACACATGGAAGAAGAAAAACAAGCGCAGCACACTGTTGTTGCACTCTTAATGTCAGACTGCTGCACCCGGGTAGAGCCATGCTGTGTAGACGAGAGCCAAACATGCCGGTGTGGAGGTTTTTTACAGTTTCAGACCCCCAAAAAACCCCCCAAAAACTTTGCAATTTGCATCAATGTTTTATAATATGTGTTGTGTTGGAGAGGAAGGAAAAGAAGTGTCAGTATGATTGATTAGATCATCGTCTTGTGATATCAAATGCTCTCAGTGCCTTAGCCTTTCTTACCCTCAGGTTTTCATAAAGCGCAGGTTCTGAACTAAAAAAAAAACAATAATGTGAACTTATCGGGAATCGTTTGGTGTCAATATAAGAAGCAGATTATAATTTGTATAGTCTTTTTTTTGCTACTATTTGGAGACTGATGTGTAACTGTGAGTGTCTCTTTTTCAGATATTGTGAAGAGATGCTACCTCTTCATCCAAGTCTGCGGCTCATCAGCAACTGTGAGCAGACGCTCTCCAGCCACACCTCACGACGCCTCATAACCATGGAGAAGATCAAGGAGCCTGAGGTACGTGCGTACGTTTTTGAGTGTGCAAGTTAGGCCTGGAGCTGAAATGAGTCGGCAATAATGCCTCTAGGATTTTTAAATATACAGTAAAACAGTATAACTTCATACCGTCCAGGCCTTGTGGTTGCATAGTGATGAGCGACATCATAGCTACAATATACCAACCTGTGTGTGCTGCAGCTTTTGTTTACTGTTTTTATGTGTGAGCATGAGCAGCAACACAGATATCACTCAGTAAAATAAATGCATGCATGTGCCCATTCCTTTTTGCTCTTTATGTGTAGTTTATGATATTGTTTGCATCTGTAACCATGCAAGTATGTGTCGTGTTCATGTATGTAGTTTGAGCTTGTGCATGTTTCTTACATGTCAGCCTAATGGAAGTGATGGTGTCTCTCTGTCTGTCTGGGCAAATCCTCACCATCTGGCTATGATTGGCTCATTTCTTTCATACTGGAACCCCTAAATGGCTTAATAACACATCATATGGAAAACAATCCATCTTTGGATCTGGCATCCAGTGCGTTTCAAAACCCCAAATTGCTCCCATAAAAGTCCTTGTATGACACGCACACACAAACACAGAGTTGTTTGATCTTATCTGACTGGTATCTGTCCGAGGTCACAGCTTTTCCTTTCCAAACACACCTCAGTTTTCACCTGTCTGTTCTCAGTCACCATGTTTCATAGGTCAGTGCGTGTGTGTGAGAGCTCTTAAGCGTGTTTGTATGCCTCTGATTCATGAGCATGTGTCCGCACAGTTCCCTGTGTTTTGACAATAAAGGGACCAGCCTAATTGCTGTAACGCTTTCTGTTTAACCAGCTCAGAAAAGTCTCTTTGAAACCACACATTTTTTTATTTATGGGGTGTGATATAATGTCTTTGGTGACCATAAATTACTTATTTGCCCAATTTAACGCTAAATGTATGTAACCTTCCACCTTTACGGTTGTTGGCAAAGCTGAGTGGTTATTTCCACCATATTCAGTTGTTTATGGCTCTCTATCCTTATTAATTTGGGGTCATGGTTATGTTGTCACTCTTGTTACCCGGACTTTTCCCTCAGAGAGGTCATGGAAACCGTTTCCAGGTTGCTTGGCAGCGCGAGCAAGCAAAAGAGAGGTGTCGCTGACAAATTACAGGGCCCAACATCGGAGTCATCACTTCCAACTCAACTCACCTCATTATTCGTCTTTCCAGCATCTCTCTTCAACCCTCCGTTGAGCGGTGGCTTCCTTACAGCCAAGACAAACTGTTTAACTAAAGGGATTCATAACAGTTCATATATATTGTTATTATACATGAGTACTGTCCTGTTCTAACATGCAAATATGGGAAAAGAATGAAAGTAAACCTTTTGATTTCAATGTTTTACTAACAAGTGGGTAAGAGCCACTTCTTTGACTTGAATGATGGAAAGCTGTTTCAACTTTTACATCTAATAACACTACACTGATATTGTCTTGTTACATTTGTAGGCTTAACACGTGTTCAACATATGCGTCTTTTGGGGAGAAAAGCATAACTAGCAGCTGCCTGTTTTTATTTCCTTTATTTTGCTCATAACACTTTTTAACAAGCTGTAAATTTGGTTAGCAGGATGTATCAGTAGGCTCATTATTAAAAAAAACTGAAGGGTGAAAAATAAATACATGTATTCCAGTTTATATTCCATTATGTATAACATGGCTAAATACCGCTAACGAGGGAAAACAGGAAGCATTTTATGGCAGTGTGTTTAGGTAAGTTCAGCACAATAATCTCTAAATTTGTCTCTAACTAGGAATTAGACGGCTTGGCTCATCTGACAGACCCACGCTTCAGCCCCTATCAGGGTCACAACGCCTTCAGAGAGAAGTATTTCAGTGGACTAAACAAGAGATGCAGCAAGGAAGACAACAAATCCAATGTCGATGAAAAGTGAACGACTGGGTGAAGACGAAAGAAATTCTCTCCCAAGTATCGTGAGAGGATAGAGAAAACAAAATCAGGACATGGTTGTCAGTGGACTCAAATAGGAAAACAAACTGATAATTTATTTGTTATAGTTTGTTATAATTTTTTAAAAATCTTTTTCACTATTTTAATGATTATTTGTATGCCTGTACTTACTGTGTTGCAAATAAATGGATAAAATAAAAGTAACCTGTCTGAAGTACTGTCTTTTAAAATTAGTGCAAACATGCAGAGGACTGACTGATCTAAATGCTGTTTCTGTTTCTATTTTACAAAAGAACTTAAAAAAGGGCCCATGGTGTAAAGCATTGAACAGGCACTCCAGTGATCGAAATAACACTTTTTCAGACTGGAGACAGATTGACAAAAATGAAAGGTTAGATTTGAATAAGTGTCTCATAGAGCTGGAGCCTAAACTTCCCAAAATGCAGCTTGAAAGTGTGTTTTATTGCTTGCTCAATGCTTGGCAAAACATGTCTTTAAAACTCCACATCCCCTGTTGGTAAGACAAGCTGTTAAATTTGACAATTTTCCTTTATATCACAATAGAAATAGCATGAGAATCACTCTCATTTTTAGAGACAAAAGGCTCAATTATTCTCATTTAAGAAGACACAATAAATGCCTAAATATTATCAGCACCTCTTATGCAATAACCACTGCCTTTTTTGTGTATGTGTGTGTGAGTTAGATTGTCCTGGATTAACTTTTATTTTGACAGATTTACTTGACAAATTCTGTTTAGTTTTTTTAATCTATTTAAAAGCTAAGTATATTTCATGTAGAGCCATTCAAAGTCCTGCTGTATCTGCTGTATGTTTAGGCCTGAGAGGCCTCCCCGTGCAGGCAAGCGCCCAAATGACAGGGCGTCCCCACCTCACCGCACACCACTACAGTTAGTCAGCAGCTTTTGTTGTTTTCCAACCACAGTTTACATGCAGCCGGGCTCATTATTCATCTCCTGAGAGCGGTGCAGCAGGCCTTTATGTACATTACCCCTTGGCTCTGTTTATCAGTTGGGCCCCTGCCTTTCCACCACACTTCCCCGAGTTCCAGGCACCATCACATGATACCCAGCTCACCATCGTTTGCGGTGCGTGTTGTTTACAGTTCCCACAGTGTCTATCATCATCAAGCAAAAGTCGATTCCGCAAGACAGTTAGAGACCTTTCCTTTTTTTTTATTTTATTTTATTTTTTTTACTTATCACTTCTGTCCTCTCTTGATATTTCCTCACTTGTCACATGTAAATGAGTAATGTGTTTGCCACAACAGACCTGTGGAAGATGGCAGTTTTAATGCAGTCCCTGTTACTGTGTTTGAGGAACTTTTTCTCTGCCACAGTGGGGTAATAAACCATGTTCTCCGAGCCCTCTGTCTCCAATGATGCAGACTATAATTTGGGAGTGCTGGGGGGTTTCTCTCTATATGACATAATGCTGTCCAGCCGTTGTGGAAACACAGTTTGTGTGTTAATGTGTATATTTGTAAGATCTGGTTTTGCTTTAAGTGGGACTTTTACTGCAGTTTCCTGTTGTAATTCAGTTGCACATAAATGATTTGAGACCTAAATGTTAAGAAAATTTTTGAATCTCCATACTTATGAAGTCATATTTATATTAAAATGGCTACACTTCTCCTCCATTCTTTTCCTGCAAATCTTTTATCACTCTGCGCCTCACCTCTACCAGTTCTTCCAGCCTCCCCTTCACCTCCTCACCCACCTCACCTCTGCCCTCTCCGCTTCTCTCCTCCGTCATCTACTGACCTCTTTTACAGGGGAACTCCCTGTAGGAGGAGAGGGCCCATGGTTTGGAACGATGGCTCCTGATTAAACTCCCCTCTGTTTGAAAGTGACCTTCAGACTGCTGAATCAGCTAATACACTACCACATAGACCAAGATATAATTTATATCTAATTCTAGGCTTAAACTAAAATCAGCTGCTAACCTAAGAAGGAGCTCAGAAAAACAGATCATTTAAGAAGAGGATCATCCAAAATGCTTGCAGTTCACAAAATTATCCTAACTCCATGGAACTCACTTGTTTTTACAAGAACATGCACACTCATCACGACTGACATCTTTTCCAGGACAGAGGAAAAGGACAACTGGCAGACCTACCATAATACTTTAATATTTGAGAAAATGAGAAGTTTCAGGCCCTGTTCAGACTGCCAGCCCAAGTCTGATTTTTGGCAGTTCCAAATTGTATCTTGATTGATTTTTTTAATAGTCTGAACACCAAAAAATACCACATGACATCTGATTTTTGCAAATCAGATCCAAGCCGTATTTAGAGGTGGTTCCAAATCCAAATGGATGCATCCTCAGTCTGAGCGCTCTGCTCATTCAGATCGGATATTAGATTGTCTTTTGGGTCACACCATGGATATTGGGCGCCTTGGGAGTGTCTTGACAGAAAGATGGGGTGCCAGACAAAAATTTCAAAAAAAATTTGCACAGCACCTCTCATCATGAAATGTCCTAAGGACGACATGCTACAACCAGTCACTGCTTTGCAGCTGGCACCAAAGCTCTCGCTGCACTGTGAAGGCCGCCATGACTGCAGGGCTGAACATCACAATGTTCATCAGTCTCTTCTGTCCCTGAGTCTGTGTTGTAAAGCGTGGAAGTTCAGCACTGCAACTTGATCATCAGTGCATGTAGTGACGCTTACGCTGTTACCACAGTAACCAGTGCAGATAGGTCAGTGCGGAGCGGTGATGCCTTAGCTAGCTAACCATCTGCAAGCTGTGGCTTCATGTTTATGGCAGAAAACATGACAGAGGTATCAACCTCCTCATCTAACTCTTTGCACGAAAGCAAGTAAGTGTGTCCCGAAAATGTTTAACTGTTACTGTAGAGGAAGGTCACTGACACACAGCACACACACTCCCCTCTCAAAACCTTTGCAAGGCATCCTCGCAGTCAGAGGGAAGGATGTATCTATCATGATGTCCTTATCGGATATGATGAAATATGCTTCACACATCTGTTAGCCATCTGATTAATGGCAAGTGGTTGGACACTAACACATAGATCCACCTTTAACACAGGTGTGTGGGGCACTTGATGTATTGCAGAGGCTATGTAAGAGTGAGTGTCATGGGTTTGGATGTGAGACCGTGTGGGTGGGTGTGTTTTAGGAGGCGAGGTGGTCAGTGTGTGAGAGAGAGAGGAACTTCATAGCGCACAGATGGTATTCAGGAGTGTCTCGGCTTCATACACACACCCGCGCACATGTGAGTTACTGAACATATGTGGCACAGGTGCAGTGCACCTGTCCGTAGCCAGGGGAGTTTGGACACCTGCAGATCCTCCACCCCTTCTCGCCTTGCCTTCCCTGCCCTTAGGTCACCCGCTGCCCTCGTTCACCCAGGGAAGCCTGCTGCTGCCCCTCAGCTGTTGATTGAGGTAAGGTGAGAGCTCTTATCTCAAAGTCTGGGAGGGGAAGCTCAGCAGAGGACAAGCAATTATAAGGCTACAAATCACAGCAGGGATCCCATCTCACACAGCTGTGTGAAACTCAAACCATGCTCAGAATAAAGATGAGGAAAAAGAAGAGGAGTGGGAAGGAGCACTCAGAGAAGAGGCCAGAGACAAATATCTTGACATAAGTTTTCCTGTCCTATTACAATCAAGAATGTAGCCAGTGTAGTGCATCTTTTTCCAGCATTGTTGAATTAAGTGCCACTAGATGACAGCCTTGAGCAGAGGAAACATCCCCCAGAATGATAGCCAGAGTTCCTGTGTGAGCTGTGTGTACTGTACTCCAGCCCACAGACTATTTGCCATATATACAATCAATGCTGTGCAGTTTGTAAACAAACAGTTCAGGGGCTAAGCTTTTGAAGTGATAGAGCTGTGGTTGAGAAAGTGCAGAACCGCTCTGAACACACAACATCCTCTTTAAAGATACTCGCCTGGAAGTGGTAAGGGTTGTTGGCCCAGGAAGTGAAGGGGGTGAGTGAACGGCTAGTCACACAACTTCATCATCCTTCTTTCACCTATTCACGGCCCGTTTGCATTGACTGTGTTCAACTGTTATATCATCACGCAAGGTTTTATTGCAGAGAAAAGCTTGAGAAAATTAAAGGAGGAGTTTGGTTTTTAGCACATTAAGCCCTATCATAAGGTTATTTATGATCATACACAATGATCAATAGCAATATTATGAAGAACAGTGCAGTCTTCAGAGCTCAAGCTCATTGCTTATGTCATCGCTTGCCTCCGCAACAGGCACTAAGACAGTCATTTAAAAAACACAATAAACGTTTATTTTCAAAGACGAGAAACTCACCGGGTGGTCAGTGGTGTCCCCCTGATGTTCTGATGCAAAAATCATTGCATAGAATGCTTTGCATCAAGTTTTATATTTTATAAAGTCATTGAGCTGTACAGACATGGCCTAGAAATTTAGATATTCCTTGGCTGCCGCAAACCAGAGCTTGATTGTTTTGGAATCACCAACATCAGTGGACACCACTGACCACTCCATGAGTTTTTTGTCTTTAAAAATGAGCATTTATTGTGCTTTTTGAAGGATTGTCTCAGTGCCCATGCCAATCCATTGTGGAAGCTAGTAGAGATGTCAACAATGAGCTTGAGTTCTCAAGACTGCACCATTCTTCATAATGTTGCTATTGACCATTGTATATGATGGTAAATAACATTCTGATAGGGCTTAATGTGCTAAAAGTCGAACTTCTCCTTTAAGCATGCTTTCTTTTAAATAAACCTCCAGACATCCCGCTCTGTGGTTTGTTTTCCTGTTATTTTTCTAACATGTGACCCTTAAAGGGTCAGTCACTGAGACATGTCATTAGAAAAGTATTGCAGAAAAACCACTGTTTTCCTATTGTACAGCACTCCTGCTGGGCGCTCCTCTCTTGCTGCTTCATATGCATTATTTAGTGGTTTTTGTGTGCCCATAAAAGTTAAAATAATTTTCAACTTTTCAGTTTAAGGTGCAGAGTCGCACCGCATGTCTGCGTCACTTTTGGCTGAAGCAGCAAATTAAGTCAAGTAGGAGGCGGGCTTTACTACTCACCACTTCCTTCCTGTGTTGTTGCTGGGGAAACAGTAGCCAAAACAATAGGATAATGGCAAACAATGATGAGAAGATAATACTGGCTATTATTTTCTAACTCATTTTTGGAGGGGTTGCGCCTGGTGCGATGCTGCCTAGTGTGATCGACTCTTAAGTCCTCCAGAGCACTTCACACATTGTTTATTTTGTAAAATTACATGTTTGTCTGTGTCTGGATGTATTTATGGGGTCAACACACTTGTGCGACTGTAAAGAGGAAGTAAATGTGCTTGTAGGAGAGAATAGCAGGGAGCAAAGAGCCAAAGACAAACAGTCACTGGGTGTATTTGGATGTGCACACATGTGCCTTATTTTGTGTTTATACTGTTTGTGTGTATGTGTGGGTTCTTGCTTTTGTCAGTGCTGTTCTTCATTAATGACAAGAAACCGCTGGATGGCTCCCTCACGCCCTTTTTTAATGACTCTTAACTGCCAAGTGGGTACACACACATTCAACCACACGGCCAAGATGGCAAACATGGCGGTTGTGACACATTTCCTCTTCTGCTTTGCAAGGGTCATAAAGCACTAATGCCTCTAACTGGCCTAATGTAAGAAACCAGTTAGGATGTAGCCCTTATAATAAAACTTTTCAGCGATTCATGCATTTTCCATGAGCTTCCCATTCAGGGTTGCTGGAAGTCTTCCCCAGCCTGCATTTCATTGAAGACATGGAAACAGCCTGGACAGGTTAGTAGTCAGTCACAGAGCAAACACAGACACACCGCTGCATGCTGAAATTCACACTAATGAGCAAATTTGAGTCTCCAGTCTCACCAGACTTGCATGTATTTGCAAAGTGGGAGGAAACTGGAGCTGCCAAAGGAAATAACTGAACAAGGGAAAAAAGCCACAGAAAGGAAAAATCAATATCCTCTGTGCTTTACATGATATATCTAGTTTGCAGCCGTTTTAAAAATCACGCTTATGCACTTAATGGCAAGCACGTCTCTCCAGAACTTTGTCTGAGCATTGAATGCAATTGTCCCTATGCAAAAGTGACCACAACGTCCAATTCTTTTATTTCTTTTACTTCCTAAAGTTGCATCTTTATCTCTTTAAGCTTCAGCCCACTTTGCATGGTCCATGCACCCCCCCACACGTTCCCTCTCTCTGAGAAATTCATCTTTCAAGCTGAGCTGTTCTGCTTCTCAGCAGTGAGGAGTGCTGGTCTGTGCTGGGTTTGAATTTCAGCGATGCACCTCAGTGCCTCTTGAGAGGGTCTGATTTAGGTGTAGGGGTACTGAGTGTGTGCGTGTGTGTATTACAGGCAGTTATGTGTCCATATGCATCCCTAGAAATGTACTTTGTCGAACACAGCGACTGCTCACGGCTGTTTAGCTGAGTGGAATGTGTGATTCATGAGGGTGTACATTAGTCTGGGCCAGGATACACGCATGACGCTAAAATGTTTTCTCCTCTGGGACCAGCGGAGACTCTCTCACCCCTGCCACCTGAATCTGTGAAGTGCCTCTTCGCTACCAACAAACTCACGCCCATCATTTCTTACATGGATTTCTGAGGACCAGCTGAGACCAGTTCGCCTGCATGCCTACTCGCCTGGCTGTGTTTCTCTGTGTGTGAATTTATCTTTATGTGTACAATGTCTATTTTGCTTTGACTTCGTCTATCACCACTTTTGTCCTTTCTCTTTTCTCTCAGTATTTTTTTCGCTGTAATTCTAAAGCCATGTCAAGTTCTGTCATCTAGTTTGACAATAAAGGAATAATTCAGTGTTTTATAAAATGTGATTTTTTGGGGGGGAGAGTTGGACAGGAAGATGAATGCCAGTTTCATATTTGTCCATTAAATTAAGCTAGGGGAAGGAAGTAGTTAGCTTAGCTTAGCATTAATGCTGAAAACAGGGGGAAATGGCTGGCCTCATTCCAAAGGTCTACCTGCCTGCACATGTATAACTCATTAACTGAGTTATAAGAAGCTGCTAAGAAACTTCTCCCACACAATATACAAGAGCTATTTATAGAACGAGAGGTGACACACAAACTGAGAGGAAACATGATTTTCAGACAAAAGAAAGTAAGAACTACAATGAAATCATTCTCTATGTCAGTAAATGGTGCTAAAATGTGGAACAAACTAGATGATGAGGTTAAAAACACAAAGAACTTGGGGGCCTTCAAAAATGAAATAATAAACT
>JAPZDX010000024.1:19946038-19964144 GCA_029783625.1 Naso annulatus
TGGGACTCCTTATGCAGCAGTTCTCATTTTGGCCATCAAACACATGATGGAGATTCTGGTCAATTTTCATTTTTTTAAAAAAGAAAGAAACTAACTACATAGCCTGCTTACTCACATTAGAAGTGTGAAAATCAATTAAAAAAAAGGGCCATATGAACAAAATCCGAGCAAGTCAAAAGGTAAAACACTCCTTCCAAAACGCTCTTGGTGAGAGTTGAAGTTCTGTAGAGTAGGGAGAGAAACCGTGTTGGAGATGTGGTCATAAAGTTATGCCAGGTGGAATCAAGCAGTCAGCTAGCTTTCTCCAAAACTGCTCACCCCAACTTATAACTAATTTCATCAGGACAGTTTAGCTGTTTCTGAAACGTTAGAACCACAAGCTAAAAAAAATCTCCCTTCAACTCCTTAACAACACGGATCCTGCCATGTGTGTTCAGTGGTGTTCTCTTAGAGCAACACACACCCTCATCCAACCACCAACCCCGCTTTTTGCTGCTGTTTTTGTGCACCAAGTGCAGTCAGAGACTGAAAAGAATGATATACAAGTTTTAGCTGAGCAAGAGATCATACCGAATTTGTCTTTGTCTCGAATACAGTCGTTAGTTTCTTAAGACTTGAAGCCCTAAAATTTTCTCATCTTTGAATTCAACAATGTGTAACCAGCATCATTTATGTAATCAGTACTTAAGGACACTCTCACTTTGAAATACACAAGCTGTAACTTGGCAGGCATTAATGTGACAAGGCTGTCATCATACAATAAAAATGATTCAAATCTACAATTACAGCTTTCATCCATGGAAGTCTGGTGAGTCATGACACGTGTTAGTGAAGAGCACCAACACAACACTTGACTGAAAATATTTCAATACTTAACAAAACAAACTCACTCAACAAGATGCTCTATTTGTTTAAATCAGTATTGGGCCTTTTGTTTTTCTAAAGTATTTATTGCATTTTATTGTTTATTATTTATTTATGATTTGTTCACTGAAACTGGTTTTGCGACAGACATCTACAGCAGAGTTTACCACCTGGAAAACTGATACCACACCCTAATATCATTTTGCTAATTGACTGAATTTATGTTGTGTTTTCTTATCTATTTACCACTTAAAGCACTATGCAATACATGTAAACATTCGTTGTTCAAGAAAACATTCTTTCACTAACATCAGGGAGACCCATACAATGTGTCAAACCACTATTCAGAAAGAGACCTTTCCATTTGCAGGCAACTCACCTCACCTCCTGAGCCACAGCCTCCTGAATGTAACATTGTCAGTCAACCATGAAAAATGACAGCAGAGTTTCAAGAGTTAGCAATATCGCTGCAGCATTGATATAGGTGTTATAGATCAAGACAGATAGCATGCACAGTGACAGTATCACAGGACAGTCTCACCTCACATCTGCACTATTTGAAATGTATAAACAATCTAACTTCCACAATCTTGGTTGACTGTATACAGTAGATTATCAGGCTGATCCTGTTTTGTGCTGAATACTATTGCATATTAAACCATTTACAATTCTGCAAAAATTAGAAATACATCGTGTGGTGCGCATTCTGTAGAGTCAAAACCTTTATCAAATGTTGTGATCTATCCAATATTACAATAACCTTCACTTTCAGCATTAAAAATGCCCCTCAAAATAATCTTTATCTCTCACATTTCCTGTCATGCCACATTAAATTTAAAACTTTATGTCCCCCTGTCAACTCCTGTCAACAGAGATCTCTGGTGTGAGCTCAGGGTGCCAGCAGGGTGGCTGTCTGACCTGCTCTGACTACAATGGCTGCCTGTCCTGCAAGCCGCGCTTCTTCATGCACTTGGAGAGGATTGGGATGAAGCAGATCGGGGTGTGCATGACTTCCTGTCCTCTAGGCTTTTACGGCACACGCTCCCCAGACAGAAACACCTGCACAAGTAAGTCATCACAAGTGTGTTTGTATATTAATATAAATATTTTTTGCATTGCATATTCCCAGTTCAAGTGAACAGAAGTCCTTTAAGAGTAGTACTTGTGGTAGACCTCTGTCTTGGTAATTGTGATCCTGCCTCTTTACAGTATGTTTTACTTACATGTGACGAGCATAAGCACAAGAGGTCTAGTCGGCTGCAAGGCATTGTCAAATATATGTCCTCCCTCACTGCTTTACAAGCAGCAGCCTCAAGACCTGCTTGTGAAACATGGCATTATGCACACAGACAGTATGAACTCAAAACACTGGAAAAACTTCATACCTGTCGAGCGTGCTTCCTTTGGTGGCATTAAATTAAACCAAGTGTTGCTTTACCTAAAATCGTATATCACAAGCCACCCTGTAGAAATCAGTTTGCCTGCAGTGGCCTATATTCCTGACTGTATTCCCAGTGCGAGATGCACACAAACGCTGACACCCTGTATATTTAACAGGCAGGACACACTCGATAACTTGTACGGTTTAAATAAACGTAGGCGGTGGGTCTGTGTTTCTCTGTCAGAGTGCAGGTCAGAGTGCGACTCCTGCTTCAACAAGAACTTCTGCACACGCTGCCGAGCAGGATTCTACCTTCACCTGGGCAAGTGCCAGGAGAACTGCCCTGAGGGGCTGGTCCGCAGCGACACACACAGGGAGTGTGTTCCTAGTGAGTACTGATTTTAGATTTGTCAGGACGAAGGATAAATGCCGGGTTTACCCTGTTATACTTTATTTCCCTTTTATTATCCCACATCAGCAATGCAAAGTTTTCTAAACATTTCCGACTTTGGAATGAAGCTGCCACATTAAAAACACGTTTATGTGTTTGATTTTGACAACTATATTGACAGATACAACACCCAACTGTGCTTTTGTCTTTAGTGTGCCCTGCAGAGTGTGAGTCGTGCGTGAACAGTGAGACATGTACGCGGTGCCGGCCAGGCCTGTACCAGCTCAGTGGAAGGTGCCACCATGTCTGTCCAGAGGACTATGAGCCCAATGACAAACTCATGGAGTGTACAGCACAAGGTCAGTCCAATGTGCGTGTGCGTGTGTGTGTGTGCATGTGTGTGGGTGAGTCAGAAATGAAACAACTGTCTTAGATGCCTATCCTATTGGTAGAGGCTCATGCCACTGTTTTTATGCCCACTAACATATGAGCTAGAAGAGATGAGAGTAATCCCATGTCAAACTTTGCAAAAGGCATTTATGCAAAATTACACTTCTCTCTCTCAATTCTTCCTTGTCAGTGCACTGCGAGGTGGGCGAGTGGAGCGAGTGGAGCTCCTGTTCTCGGTCCGGTAGAACCTGTGGGTTCAAGCGTGGCCAGGAGACCCGCACACGGCAGGTCCTCCAGTACCCATCACCCTTTGGTAACCCCTGCCCTGAGATCTCAGAGGTCAGAGAGTGCCTGGTCAAGAGGAGGAAATGTATTGGTAAGAAAAACAATAAGCTGCAATATGTTTGTCTTTTAGCTGTGTGTCAAATTCAGCCTCCAGATCCTCAAACTTTCAAAATGGTGACATTCTAGACTGTCAATTGTAGTTGCGGTTGACCCATCACTCTCCCTGCCAACACTGAATTTGTGACACATGGCACAATTTCGACTCTCTATGAATTCCAGACCTTGGTGCTTCAGCTTGTACAATCAGAGCTAGTTGTTCTTCCGCTCAGGACTACAATTGTTTATTCAGGATTGTCATTGTGGTTAGAGTGAGGACAGTGGGGGAACACACATGTGTGATGTTGCAATGGGTATGTTGTGTGTTTTCCCATAAGACCTCTTTGAATTTTTAAACAGTAAAACCACTTTCTCTGCTCCTAGTAAACAGGGGATATCGTGATCATCTCTAATGAAGAGTGTGAAAACTGCTTTCAGACGGGCTCGTCTTTATAAAACCGATGCTGTGGTGCATTTACGATCGCTTTGTGCTATGTGTGTACTGCGTATGTGTGGTTACTGAGCTGGTTGGCGGCTATGGCTGGTTGTTTTTTAGCCAGGGCTCTGTAGTGTTAAATGACAGATCGCAGACAGGAGGCTGAGATCCAGCCCCTTAGGGCCTCACACTTACAGAACAAACAGTGTGCATGTATGTGTGTGTATGTGCATGTTGCTGTGCATGTCTGTATGTGTGTGTGTGTGTGTGTGTGTGTGTGTGTGTGTGTGTGATGCAGCAGAAAAGCAGTTGACTCTGGAGCAGAGACAGCCAGCTCAACATCAACATCCTCCCCCTGGGAGGCACGCGGCGACCAGGGGATCAGTATTGGTTTATCCTCACAGCTGCCAATGCACACACATATACACACACACACACACACACACACACACACCCAAACACACACACAAGTCATGTTTCTATCACTTTGGAGGACATTACTTTGACTTCCATTCATTTCCTGGGGACTTACCATCGCCTTAACCACCAGTGTTAACCTAAGAATTCACAGAATTTAACGATTTCCAATATGGCAACTTGACTTTTGTCCCCACAAGATACACACATACATGCAAATCAACATGGACACATAAATACAAATACACCCTCTCCATTTCAAATAAGTCAGACAAATGCACACTTGAGCACACCAGAAAGACACGCACATACCATCTTTGTCTCACTAAAATAACTACACAGCCATTGCTCTCGGTGGTAATTTGTGAAGAGAGTCAACTGGGTCAACGTGATTTGTAAGGCAGACTGTGAAATGTGCCCTCTGTCACCCCCGCTATCCCTCTCTCTCTCACACTTCTATCTGTATATCTCTACTGATCCATTCCCCCCATCCTCATCCCCTCCATACACACACACTCACTCTCAACCACACCAAAGAAAACATAGACCCCCATATAAGCTCCCTGTTGGCGCTCTCAGTCAGTCGGGTCGGGGCCGAGACTTTAGTGTGGAGTCTACAGCTCTGTTGATCTTGCCTGAGCTTGGTGAAAGGGGGGAAACAGAGAGAAGGGAGGTGGACTGAAAGAAAGAAAGAAAGAAAGAGAAAAAGAAAGACTGAAAGAAAGAAAGAAACTTGGTGTAGTGTCACACGCTACAGTCCTTGTTTATGGACATGCCCCACTTGTAGTTACCCAGTCGCCCCAGCTCCAAGAGCATCTGTGGTGAATGAGAGCTAATTATCTGCTTCGATGCGTCCTCTCCTTGCTGTTTACGTTCTGCACACGCTAGGGGGTCAGTGGTCCGACCTCAGAGAGCCCCTGGTAATCCTCCAGCAGCCCTCAGACACTGATACATCCTCCTCCTCCTTTTCCTTCCCTTCTCCTTTGCACTCTCTCCTTTTGCCTTTTCCTCCCCCTCTTTCCTGCCTCTCCTCATCTCTGTCTTCTCCTCGTTACACCATCTAACCTTTCAAATTATGCAAAGTCTTTGCTTATTTCATCCTTTGCCATCCTGTTATTCCTGTTGGTTCTAATCCTGCCAGTGTTCTTCACACCTCTAAATTTCAAAAATGATAATTGAATGGTGTTAAATAAATTTAATATCAAAAAGACTCGTTTAGAAATATTTACAGTTGATGAGACAAAAAAAAAGTCTGTTGAATATTAACTTAAATGATTTTTCCAAGATAAATGTACAGAACGAAGACTCTAAATTTTCATCACATACACCGGAAGCACATCATTAACTAATCTCTTCATGAACGGGATGAACAGGAAGAATTTTTAGAGTTGTGACTCTATCCTTAAGATTGTTCAGATTCAAACTATGATGTCTCAAATTTAAAAACGAATCTTGATCTTTGTACAATGTGTAGGCAACTATTGTTACAGCACAAGTCATCAGTTCAGTCGGACTTGCTCGCAATACATTTTGTCACTTGTAATTGTAATAAATATGATACAGTTTAACACCAAGTGGCCCCAAATGATAGCCTTCTAGTATCATTTTTAATTGAAAAACACAAATTCATCTCGCTTAATTCATTTACAGCCATTTTTTTCTTAATGGAGGTTTAAACTTAGTTTGATATTTCGAGAAACACAACTGCTTTATTTGCGAGTGTCAGATAAGAAGCTCGATTCCACTCTCATGTCTTTCAGTTAAGTGTAATTAACTTAGCTTAGCATATTTACTCAAAATAAGGGGGAAAGGTCAGCCTGTCTGTCCGAAGTTTTAAAAATTTGCCTACCACCACCGTTAAAGCTCATGAAATAACACATACCCTGCATGTTTATCCATGCACGAACAAAAAATGACAAACTTGCTCTGTGGAGAGCTGTACGCTAAAAGGATTTTGTGGTAGGCAAATTCTCTTAACTCTTAAACAAAGCCAGGTTAGCTTGTTTCTTCTACTCACAGTCTTTGCACTAAGCAACAGCTGTTCATTCCTTACTCCACTTTGTAATTTATTTCCCAAATATGAGAGTGGTCTCAATATGTTCATGTAGGGTAACTAGTCTCAACAAGAAGGTACATTTTTGCCAAACCACTGCAAAATCATAACTTACAGCTTATCCAGACTGCGAATAAACATATTAAATTACAGATTTCACATCAGAAAAGTTGTACAATGGTAAAAACATGCTATCAGATTTAGGCTCTCGGAGTCAAAAAACATTGGCTGAATGACAGCTGAATGTTTACACATTGCATCCTCATCTGCTGCTGTCCCTCACAACGTAACGCAGGCTAATTTGTCCCTCAGTGGACCTGCTGTTCACCTCTCTGTCTCTGTACCCAGATAGACTGTGTGCCCTCTGCAAACCCTTTAACTCCGACACACATACAGACACTCATCCAGGCCTATTACACAGTGAGAAACATACAGTAAAGCATGCTCGCATCAACCAGTCAGTGAAGGGGGATACACACTCGCACAGACACACCCAGAGCCCCCCTCATGACATCCTGGCGGCCATGCGGCAGGCATTCCACTTGTGGGACAGCCCATAGCCTTTAATCCCAGCCTGGCTCCCGCCAAAAGCTCCCCAGACGACAGCACGCCTGCCACGGAGGATGTGCCACCATAAAACACACATTGCTCCTCTAACCACACACACACACTCGCACGCACACACCTCCTCTTACCCTCATTGCCCCTCCGCTCTCTCATTTGATCTCTGTCTGTTTCCTACTCCAACCTTGTTCTCAGTTCAGTCACTTCAGTCAGAACTCTCTCCGGATTTTTATTCATCTCCTCTGCTGCTCTCTTCCTCTGCCCATGGCTCTTGTTCTCCCTCATCGTGCCAGCACACACACATAGCGTGCAAAGTCCCACCCAGCAAAGCCCTTCTCTGTACTCTCAGTAGGCTACACTTTACTGTTTTCTGTTCTTTATTAACCTGCTGCAATGGATTTCTAGAGGTTACATTATAGCCACAGACAATTCAGCAGATCGATACTATAGGTCAAGTTTACATCTTACACTGTGCAGGGAGGGGTTTCACAGGAATAACACAGGATGAAGAGGGTATTTCTACATCCCCCTAGATAACTAGAGATTAACGCAAACTGTCTTAACGTTTCCTGATGACAAAAACTCGTCATCTGTGTTCTAAATGTGGAATTAGGCTACATGTTGAACCTAAGATAAACGCCAGACTAGGCTTTGTTTGGATCCTGATTTATTTAAAATTGATGTCAATATTCACGTAGTATGGGTCATAATAAATCTCTAACAGCATATTCCACCCTTGCACAAATGAGCAGATCTTCAGTGGAGCATGCAGTGTATAGTGTATAAATACATGAGTGACAGGTTGAAGAGTGACCGCAGAGATTTACAAGTGTTCTCTTATATAACACAAGTATCAATGTCTTAGTGTTGTTTTGTACTTACTTTTATGAGCTATTGCCTAACAGCACAATCAACAAGGCCTAAAGGGCTCGAGATTATAAAATGGGTCAGTTGCTTCACAGTTGTGGTAATTACATCACTGAAATCGTTCATTAAAAGAAATAGTGCAACGTCTTGGGGAAATATGTTATTAGTCAGGAGACTTTTAGCTTAGCTTAGCACAAAAACAGTTAGCCTGGCTCTCTAGAATTTAAAGATCTGCCTGACAGGATTTCTGCAGCACACTGACTGTTTCAGAGCAACGAGTGAAGATATCAGGTAGTCAATGCAACCAGCTGCTGGTCGCCAAAGACATAGTTACACCCATAACTGTTTGTTGGTTGGTGGATTGTTAAACTTTAGACAGAGCCAGGCTAGCAGTTTCCCCCTGCTTTCATTCATGCTTAGCTGAGATAATCGCTCCCTGGCACCAGCTCAATAGGCCTACTGAACAGCAGGAAATGGAGTAGTATTGGTCATTCCATTGAACTATTTAGAGAACATTAAACTATTCCTGTAAAGGTTGTTGAGTTGTTTCACTTTTACAGCATTTAGAATCATTCAGCCCATACCAATACAGCTGTTACAACATCCACCTATGAGTCAAAAAGGCAATAATTTCACTTGAAAAGCTGTGTTCACATATTTGGTTTGGTAAAATTGAAATTATTTAGATTTATTTAAATTTCTAAAAGTTCACCTCTGAATACATTTCACTTAAAGACACACAGATTTCCCAAAACACTTGCAACACATTAACTGCTGGAGATATCTTGTTTTTTGTTTTTTTTTAAAAAGTGTTTAGTAAATGTTTGTGTTTTTGTGCTTTTGTATACTTACAGCATTTGTACAAGCCTCGGCCAACAAAGGACCATATGGTGATGTCCTTACTGCCCTCTCAAGAGATTTCCACTTTGAAATAATCCAAATGTAGAAGTTTTTCTCAAAGTGATCCATTCAAATGAAGCTATATTACTTCTGATACTGGTTCCACTCCATGAAATGACTGCAAGATTTTCATGTGCTGTTCCCAAAGTCAACTACTTACTCACTACCAGTCTGGAACTCTCAGTGACATTATTCATTAAAACTTGGCTCTTGGGATTGTGCTAAATGTCTGTTGAAACTGTTCCAAAACCTCTAGAGGTGTCTCATTTGGGGACGATTCCACACGTCAACACCCAGTTTACAGAAAGCCCATCAGAAACTGTTTCAACTAACCAAATGCAGGTTGGTTTGATAAACAATCCCCTAATCATTTCAGCACTGGCATGGATTAGGTTTCTCCTCTGGCTTGACAAAAGCATGGGGGCTACAGTATGACTAATCCACTGAACTTGTAAATAGTTGTAAATGGTGTCAGGACAGAGAAAACAATGAGAGCGAAGGGGACTTCCTGTGTTTATAGAGGACAGGGGGCAGACCCTGAATGAGTCAGTGCACCAGATTACTCCATCTGCCCATGCATCCATGCTCCCACCTATCCTCACCATCTTTGATTTGGATTTTGTTTTTAATTTATTGTTCACTTGCTTGCAATATATAATGTGAATACAGTGCTCAGTGTTCAACATATGCACCTATGTTCATCTCCTTTTCCTTCATTATATCTAGAGGAAGATTGAGGACGCAGTTGGCAGTTACAGCTTGGTATCACTAGCCCAGCATGTCAGGGTCAGACAAGGCCCCTGGTCCAACCAGGACCCTGGCTTGATTAATGAACAGACAGAGAGGGAGAGGATGAGCGTAGGGGGCCGAACACCAAACGGACAGGACGGAGACAGAGAGCGATCTCTTTCTCTCTCACTTTCGCTTTATCTCTCTTTCTCTCTCCCCCTGTGTCTGTGCCTACTGCCTACTTCAGCAGTTTCACAATCCCCGACTGGCCGGCCAACCAGCCAAGCAGGCCGTGCTGCTCCGTTCCACTCACACATGAACAGCAGCAGTACAACAACAGGAAAGGGCCTCCTCTGCTTTCACTTGCAGGTCCTGTCTCCAACCTCCCTGGGGGTGGATCTTGTTATTATCATTAATAACTGTAGCCCCAGCAGAGATAAACCTTCAGCATTCCAAAACTCTTGGTTTTGTTTATGAGATGGTTTTGCAAGAACAGATAAATTGGGGGTTTATTTAAAGGTTTTCTATTTTGGACAATGGTCTGCTCATCGCAGGCAGAGCGCTGCTGTCTATGATGAAAGACTGCCACCTAGTGGTAAGGACAGAGCATGGTGCATATAAAAGTGAAACTGCACCATGAGTTGTAGTGTGTTTTTTTTCCCCTCAGCCAGTGTTGCTCTTTTGAAGGTTTTGTGCGATACATGGTGGTTTTCATTTTCATTTGATTTTCAAGTGGAGGCGTGGATTTGTTGAGGCCATGAGTCCTGTGAATTACAGATCATAAATGTTACCAAACTAATTTATTTGGAATTTGTACTATTTGATCTACAGATCTGCGTTTTGATCAGTTTGAATTACTGTATTAATTGCATTATATGCCACACAAATTTCAACATTACTGAAACTATTGCTCTTTTAAAACAATTTGATTGTGAATTTCACTGCCGATAACTGCTTTAATTTAATCTATATATTTTGAGCATAAAGTACTTGAAATTTTAGCAGTTTAAAATGATTATTTTTCACTCCTTACTGATGTTAAGTGAAACATGCCTTAAACTGAATTATAACTCCTGAGGCTGACAAGGTCAAAATAAGGAGCTTTATCTTCTCTTCTTTTTGACAAATTTTGATCATTTAATTCTCCTTAACTTCCAGGACGGAGGAATCGCAACAACCGGAAAGATAAGGAGAACCAAGAAGGGCGACGTGGGAGGAAGAGACAGAGGGAGCGAGAGAGGGAAAGAGACACAGGTGAACGCGAAGACACCGATAACACGAACAAAACGGAGCACAGGCATCGCAGAGGCCACGACGCAGACCCAGTCTCCCCTGCAGACGGCCTTGTACAGTAGCGCTCTGAACAGACCAAGTCTAGCGCCTCCTCACCCTCCTCCTGTTATCCTCCCATTTTTCCTTCTCCAAAACTTCCCCACCCTCGCCCACTGTTCACCCCCCTTGACCCCTCCCTGCAGGGGTGTTGCTGCTACCTGTATGATTTGAATATAATGTTTATGCACAAGCAGGACGGGACACATTCAGCCACAAGGCTTGGGCCACTATGGGCTTTAAAAAGTCTTTTTTTTTCCTACCCTGTAGCCTCTACTCCTTCACTTTCACCACTAAGAGAGCGTCTCTACTGAAAAGTGCAGAAGACTCTGCTGAGACTGCTTGTTGAGACTGAGGAACAAAGTGAGAAATGTCTGTGACTGTGTGGAGGACTGGCAGACAGACGGAGAGAGAGACAAAGACGTTATACTATGTGCTTGTTGATATGGTTATTTAATGGGGCCCTGGTACAACATTGCGCGTCTTGGTTTTTGAATGTAGATTTTGCAACATTATGTAGAACAATTGTTTATTATTGTTGTTCCTGTTCTTTAGATCTCTTTATTTTATTTGGTGCGGAATTTTTTAAAGAAAAAAATAAAAATGAGTTTGCTATTGCCATCTTGTGAGGTCTTCATAATCACTGCAAATGACAGATGTAGGAGAACCTGCATGCTGTGAATCGAAAGAGTACGATCAAAAACTGAAAACCATTAACATGTGTTCTGTATGTCTTGGACAAAAGCTAGTTTTATCCAAATATGTGATCAATCTAATCTACTTTTGGTTTTTCTTTTGTGTAAATGGAATCTGTGCTCGCAGTAAAGCTCCTTGAGTAGGAACCAAAAAGCACCTGTATGTCAAATAAAACTATAATGGGTTTGTAACCGTGTCTGTTATCTGTTTCTCAACTGAATGCAACGCAATTGCTACGCAATGAACTCCAGAGATAATAAGGAGTCAAACTAACAGCAGTGTGCAACTAATGACTGCTCTGTCAAAGGTTACTCCTTCGAAAGGTCATGCTGAGATGCACGTCTAAGTCACTACAACTGCAACAAATTCTCTGTGGCACCTTTTCTAGTTTACCTACTATACGTAAATGATCGACAAGGAAGTTTAAAATCATCAAGCTACCTGCAGTCCTTATTTTTTATCAACATTTATTCACTGGGTGTCTGCAGGGACAAAGAACTTTCAAATATCTGCAAGCTTTAAAAAAGATAAATATTTTCTATTTGATTTGATTCAAGTGTGATTCTTAATTTGAATCATGTCTGTAAAAATAAATGGAACGCATTCAAACATCTCATATTTACACGGTTTCAGTGCCTTTAAAGTTTTCCCATGAACCAAATTTAAATGTGAAGTAAAACATGATCACTTTGATCTGGATTAACTTTCGTTACGTAAAAATGTGTCAGCAGTCTTTCACCTTTGGTCACAGTTTTAAAAGTGTTTGCCAAGCCAAAAGATTTTTGTGCAATAAAACCAGGAGATGGAAAATTGTTTTTAAAGCTAATCTGTTTATTGGTGGAGTAAGTATTTTGCTCATCAGTAACATCTATTTGTATCAAGAGGCAAGATGACAGTAATTCCCCCTCACTCATTCAGCATAGAAATTTCCACAAAACATACTGTACATGAAAATATATGAAATTTCGTATGAATTTAACTTTCGCATTATATAGAGAAGTCACAGTACAGTATGTACACAAATAAGTGCAAGATAAAGCCATATTTGAAAAGCTCAGGGAAACAAATCATAGGAAGGATATCCATGGTCTAAACCATGACTTCTGAATCAAGATGACAAAACTGCTTTAACAAAAACAAGAGGAAACACTGTGACAGATGTTGAGCTTTACCCAGATGCCTTTAAAGTTAAGACGAAACAAAACATCAATCACAGCTGTTGTGTTTTTCAGCTAACTTAATTTAATGTCCCCTGTTCATTTCATGTTAGCCACAAAATCCTCGCCCTTCTTGATCGATCCCTTGAGCTCATCAATGGCGTCAGCCACCAGCTTCTCCTCGAAGGCACTCAGCTTGCCCAGCCCAAGGTTCTTCTCAATGCCGTTCTTCCCCAGGAGAAGAGGTGTGGAGAAGTACTTGCACTCGGTCTCCTCTGACCTGACAAACGCACACTCCACCACACCTTCCTTTCCATTAATGGCATCCAGGACAGAGAAGGTGAAGCGAGCACCAGCATAGGCCATGGAGAGGGTAGCAGATCCAGCTCCAGCTTTGGCCTTCACCACCTCTGTGCCAGCCTCCTGGATCCTGCCGGTCAGCGTGGACAGCTGGTCAGGAGGGAACTCGACCTTTGGTGTGCACTGGGAAATGAGGGGAATGATGGTCTTTCCAGCGTGACCTCCAATGACTGGTACGTTGACCCGAGCTGGGTCAAGACCTTTGAGCTCTGCCACGAAGGTGTTTGCTCTGACAATGTCCAGCGTTGTGACACCAAACACTTTGTTTGGGTTGTACACTCCATGCTTCTTCATGACCTCTGATGTAATGGGGATGGTGGAGTTGACAGGATTGGCGATGATGCAGATCATAGCCTCAGGGCAGTAGCGGGCGCAGGCATCGGCCAAGGTGGCTACAATGGTGGCGTTGGTGTTGAAGAGGTCATCACGAGTCATGCCAGGTTTTCTGGGTACACCGGCGGGAATGACCACGACGTCGCAGCCCTGCAGAGCGGCATCCAGCTGGTCTGGGCCAATGTGGCCGCTCACCTGGGCCCTCGTCTCGATGTGGCTGAGGTCTGCAGCCACCCCGGGGGTGTGGGCGATATCATAGAGGGAGAGGTGACTCACCAGGGGGCTATTCTTGAGAAGCAGAGACAGCGGCTGGCCTATGCCGCCTGACGCACCCAGCACCGCCACTTTAGCGTTGTTCTGCGTCGAAGTGGACAGGCTCCGAGCGAGGCTGACGGTAGGTCTCACGGCACGGGAGAACATTTTGTTTCTGTGACTTTTTTTTATTATCTGAGAGAAAATAAAGTACCTGAAGAGACCCTTTCCTCTGTGACACCAACGTCCTCTAGCCACGAGCGAACAGGAAGACTGCTAACTGTCATGCGTCGAGGATAAGGCTCGTGCGATGTTACGTCAAATTGCGTAATCGCGTACTGTTACGTAGTCGTCTTTATTTCAGCCTCTTTTTTTCCGGAGGAAAACAAAGCCAGCCGACACTGAAAGTCAGTAAATTCCCCCTGTAAATCAATGCCGTTACATAAATTGTAACTGTACATCAGACCAACACAGCAAAATCCAACGGTACGGTATGTACGCAGTTTTTGCATTGTCTCCGTCGTCAGAAAACGCTTCTCCTTGCTGTTTGTGTCGCCCTGCTAAAATAAGCTAGCGCAGTCAAATGAACTCCGTCTATTTGCTGGAGCCAGAGTGCTGCCATTAGCCTAGCCAGCGCTAGCTAACAGGTCTTATTGTTATGGTCGCTTTGCTTGTCGATAATGCCCGTAGTAGAGTTTGACTTGTGTCTGTAACCATAACGATGAGTTACCAACAGTCTGCTTCTTTGTACTAGCTGCTAACGTTACTGGTATGTATCTAACGTTAACGTTACTAAACTAATGTTAGTTGGCTTGTCGACTGTCTAGTTCAGCAAAATATTAGTAGATCGTCAGCTGTTGAATTGATTTGAATTGAATAACATAAGCTGTGCTCAGCACAAACCCGGTCAGCAGTTAACACAAGCTTGTAACAGTTAACCAAGCTAACGTTAGCTGACACATGTTTTTTAGTAATCAGTTAACAGAGCAGCCCTTTGTTTGACACATGCAGCTAAGTAAAGTCTTAGGTTACATTTCAGTCATAGCTGAGTGAATTTACGCTAACATGTAGATAATTTACTTTAACATCAGGCTTTAAGCGCAACTTGTTTTGGTACATAAAGTTTGGTGGTCAGATAATGTTTTCTTAAAGAATCGCTTGATATTAGCTATCGCTATTATACTTCTCTTCAAGGCAGTCTGAGAACAGATTTTCACAGACTGCTCTTCTTCTTTTGGCAGTGGCAAGTTTGAACGTCCATCAGCTCTCCTGATGATACATCAGCATTAAGGGTACATCCAGTGAGTATCGAATATCATGCCTGTCAGCCTTGTTTCAGTTTACAGGTGGCAGTCAGATTGCAGTATCACTGGATATTTATAATTCTTAGTTTGACTTCATCCTGGGTCTGTGTATCTCCTTTTAGCTTTGAATTATATGTCTTTTTTTTTTAAAAAACAACTACAGTAATAACAAACTTGAATACTGGTATCTCTTTTTTTTTAAATATACACTATTGATAACAAGATCCTTAAATGCTTAAGAAAGCCTTTATTTGCAAATTTCCCCTTTCTCAGGTACTTCCTAAGGATGGCTAGTTGTGGGGAGGTAGACCACTCCGTTAGCTCGCTTCCATCCAGTAAGAAAGGCAGCAACAGTGGCGGTGGAAGTGGGAACAGTGCAGAATCATCATGCTCTGGCTCTAGCAACTCATCCCCAGCCCTTTCTGTACCAGAGTGTGCCATCTGTCTGCAGAGCTGCGTCCACCCGGTCCAACTGCCATGCCATCACGTCTTCTGTTTCCTGTGTGTTAAGGGAGCATCCTGGCAGAGCAAACGATGTGCCCTCTGCAGACGGGAAGTACCGGATGACTTCCTGGAAAGGCCAACACTTCTCTCTCCAGAGGAGCTGAAAGCATCAGCAGGAGGTCGGGGCGGGGCAGCAAGTGATCACGCCTGGTATTATGAGGGCCGTAATGGTTGGTGGCAGTATGATGAGCGAACCAGCCACGAGCTGGAGGACGCTTTCTCCAAGGGCAAGAAAACAGCTGAAATGCTGATTGCTGGTTTTTTGTATGTAGCCGACTTGGAGAACATGGTGCAGTATAGACGCAATGAGCACGGTCGTAGACGCAAGATGAAGAGAGACGTTTTGGATATTCCCAAGAAGGGAGTGGCAGGACTGCGTTTGGACACTGAGGGTGTTACTGGGGCCATTGGGACGGCAGGGCGAGAGAATTCTGCTGATGGGGCTGACACCACAATAGCAAGTGTACAGCAGCAGGTCACAGGTATCCCATCTACTGTAACAGCCCCTCCAGCCACCGCCAGACCTCCCACCTCCCTTGGTGGTCAGGCTGGCAGCAGCAGCAGCCCCACTCTGGAGGATGCTCTCTCCCAGCTGCAAATCAACCTCAGGCCCACACCTTCTCAAGAGCAGTCGGAGCCTGGAGAAGGAGAAGAAGAAGAAGAGGAAGAAGCCTCACCCTCCAGGTCCTCTGACCCTCACACCTCTGTGGATGAGTCTGGCTCTGGAGACTGGAGCGATGATGAGGAAGAGGAGGATGAAGAAGAGGAGGGGGGAGATGGAGAACGTGTGGAGCCCTTGGAGGGTAGACCACGGAGGCAAAGACTGAATCCAGAGGACAGAGCCCCACCTGGTGCTGAGTCCGCCTCTCCCCCTTCTTCATCCAGTAGCAGTGGAAGGTCCAGAATGCCTGATGGCCAGTGTACAGTGACTGAAGTGTGAAGTCATCATTGATACCATCATCACCAAATGGCTAAGTTCCATTTCATTAATTTATTCCTCACTGTATGCTGTCGCTCACTCTGTCACGGATCTGGTGTGGGCGGACCACTTGATACAAGAAAAATCAAGCTTAACATACTCCATATTTTTAGGTAAACAGCTCAATTTAACAATCAAATTTGGTGCCTCTTTTTGGCTTACAATGACCTGGATGTACCTGTATGATTTGTCTGTCTGTCTCATATAATACATAGCCAGCCAGTAGAGGAAATCTTAGGTGTTCAAGCATGGAGTGTTCTAGTACTGAGACAGGAGGAACAGCTTGGTTAACAGCCAGATGGATACAGCATGTTGTTGTGAGCCATTAAAACTCAGAATTTTCTATCCAGCACATAATGTGAGGTAGATGTATCAGACTTGCTGTGTTCGGCTGCCTTCGGTCTGCTCGCTCTTTGTCACTTGGTTGTGAGCATAACAATTCTGCTCTTTCTAAGTCCCAAAAAAGGTGGAATTCAAAAGGTGAATTGACTCCCCAACCAGTTTGTCCTTAACTTAAATATACTTGTGTTAAAATTTATGATAATACAAAGAGGGTTTTTTGGGAGACTTAGCCAGACCTGTGACATTTCGAGAGTGAAAGCATAAAGGGGAATTTTACTCGCGGAAATGGAACTATGTCTTTGTCATGATCACGAACGGCTACATTCTAATTATCCACACTTTAACTCTCTCAGCTAACATAGCACATAGAAATGGGCTTGTTAGAGCTCAAGTCATCTGACTACTTTTGCTAAGAATTGATTCTTTGATAACTTGTTTCCAGTCTCCTCCCTGCCTACATGATTACTTCAGATTTAACTGATGATGGAGCCTTTTCTTCAAAACTCTAAAATGTAACCATTTTAACTTCTGGAAGTGTGTCGTTTCAGAGCAGATTGCAGTTTGACAAAAAGCTTGGAGTTGTTTATTCAGACAAAGAAAGGAAACAGAAGTAATTACTGTTGCTCTTAAGCCATGTGGGTATTTAAATGTGCTACAACATAGTAATGTAACTCAGGAGCCCACAGGATTATCTGGCTATGTGCCTCAAGAGTTTTTCTTTTGCTTTCCATTAACATTTCTGAAATTAAAAAATATAAAGAGATTACAACTGCGGTTATTAATGAATGTGTGTAATAGAAGTACATATCAAATTAATTTTAACTTTCCCAAGCTTTGAACAATTGGCATTTTAATGTGCAGTATCAGTGGTTCTCTTTTTAAAGCTGTTTAGGCCTTGCAGCCTTATTAGTGTTATATTGTCCCTAACTGAAGTATTCTCAATTGGTGTATTTCTAAAGTTTTGTGATTTATGCGTGTTTGAAGAGAGAGTTACCTAAACACTACTGGTTGGCAGAATGTTGAGAATTGATATTTTTTGGGTTGAGTTTGAGTACATGTTTTTAGTTTGTGTTTGTGTTTGTTTTTGTGTTTCTTATGGTTGTAAATCTTCTAATGTATGATGTCTAAGGCAGTAAGAGAACAAGAACATGCCGTTGCTATTTGCCATCCTGCAGAGAATTCAAGTTATGTTATTTTTATAATTCTTACATGCTTACATCATCGGCTCAGTCTTAGACTTTCCACTCTGCAGAATAAAGGTTGTGTAACAGTTTTTGCTTGGTAACTTTTTTTGTTACATGGTTTGTAATTTAAGAATAAATTGTGTCATTTCATCATTGGAAAAGAATAAAATTTTTGTGCTCTTTTCTGATTTTTATATTTTTTTGGCTTTTCGTGCAGTTGTGTGATAGGGCTCATCTTCAGTTTGTTTGTTTTCTTTACTGAATCTGTCTTTACTGGTACGTTAATACGACTG
>JAPZDX010000024.1:20007807-20020044 GCA_029783625.1 Naso annulatus
GTCTCTACTGTAAAAAACACAACAATGTATACAGACACAATTTGACACAAAAGCAGCACACCCTTAGGATGTTTAGCAAGCCAAATCTATTTCTGTGTATACTATAAAAGATGCGTAATGGCCTGCTACTGCCAGGATTTAAATGCCAGTCTTCATTTCTCAACCAGAGAAGACTGGAGGAAAGATTTCACGCAGTTGGGAGGATATGAAGAAATGTTGCAGATGAGGTTATGTTTTTCTGTTACTGCCTCGTGGAATTATTGCTCCAAGTTAAAGAATCACACAATCCTCATCCATGCTGCACCCCTCTGCTGGTGGAGGCCTCCCACTCATAAACTCTGCAGGAGGCATGTGCACACACACAGAAATGTGTTCCTCTATCCTCCCTACCTACTATACGAGCACGCACACACACACACACACACACACACACAAATGAACCTCCACTCGCTGATCCACCCACTCACACACAAATCCACCAAAACACTATTTAAGAGTTATTGCACTGGTGCTGTTTCCTACATAGACCCAGCTGATTCCAAAAGAAGCAGGAGGGGGTTGCAGCAGAGCGGGTGGGGGTTGGAGGTCTTTGGGAGGATCAAGGGGTAGGAGGGGTCAGACAGCTGCTGTGTATAGTTACCATGGAAACCTTTGTCTAACCAGAGAATTCAGCGGATATGAGCAGTGCTATCAATTAAATTTTAAGAGCTTTTTCTTTTTTTTCTGTCTACCGGACATCTTGGCAGAGATTTAAAGTATATCAGACAAGCAATATATAACTCAAGACAGCTACACAACTCCACACTACGTACTGCAGGCTGGAATGCTTATTTGCAATAAATGTGGATCACAGAAGTGGTGTTTTTTTTTTTTTTTTCAAATAAATAAAGCATTGTAGGTTGATTGTTTAAACTGGCAAATAGATGTAAATGGCACATAGAAAAGGTGAGGCTGCATTGCAACAGTCTGACATTTCACACTCACCATTCAGCGGTGAATGGTTTGTAGAAGCCAGTCACAACATTTTAACACATTACACTCAATTTGTCTTTTTTGGCTTCAACAGTGGAGGAAAAAGAATTCAGGGTCATTTTCTAAGTGAAAGAAGATATATGAAAATATTCCGTACAAGCAAATACAAGTCCTGCATGGAGAATATCACAAAAGTGAAAGCTTTTTGGATTTATGTAGTTAAAGTTTCAAAACTGAAGGTACTAATTAGATCAATTTGCTCGTTGCGGTGTTGAAACATAGCCAGTTATTTCATTATTGTTGCAGATGCATTAACATGCAAGCAGGATTTTAATGTTGTAAGGTAGCACTCATTTTAACAATTTTATATGAATTAGGTTGTTTGATATATGGCAATACATGCAACCATGCATTTCGTCAGTTTTATTTTTGTTCTTCCAGTCGGCTCCAGCTGTAAGATATACGTATGACATGGAGTAAAAAGTGCCATATCTATATTTCATATATGATGAAATAGAAATATAGAGTTTAAAATTTTAAATAAATACACTTAGTTACTTTCCAACACTGGGTTTTGATCTTTTTAACAGGGAGGAAAACATTAGTGAAGGCTACTTTGGGCTGCCTGAGTAAAATCAGCTTTGATACACTAAAACAAAACCAAACTCTTTATGATTCACAGATGCTCTCCAAAAATTATGAGTGATTTTTTTTTCCTGCTCATATTATTAAACTCAGAAGAAGTTTCCTATTCTGTAAAAGCATTCCCATAAATATAGTAGATGGTTCAAACAGTGGGGAACTTAGTGAGCAACTGTAGAGTAACTGTGTCAGTGTAATGTAACCAGAGTGCCCTCTAGTGTTGGAAATGTGCTCTGCACATGAGTTACAGACTTGATCAACATAGAAAGCAATTACATCCTTGTTAAAGACCCATGATATTTATTATAATATGAAGACAAAAGTTAAACAAAGTGGCACAATGTTAGTAGAGGCATTCAGTTTAATTCAATATGAAGAAAGTTCAAAGTTATGATAATTTAAAAAAGAAAAACACACACAGAAGCAATGTGGACGTATAACTGTCCAAGCTAACAAGCTGGGAACTTTCCCAAATGTGCGGTGACAAAATATCACAATGTAATATGTACAACACAAAGAGAACACAAATACACAAACAAGCACTCTCAGCTAGATGGAAACTTGTATTTACATGAAAATAAATAGAAAGAACCGATAAATAACATCAAAATGCATTTGGTTGATGGATGACATAAAGCTGGATTTGCTGATATAGAGCCCACGGCTGATTTATACTCCATATACTACAGGCAGAGCGACGATATTCTTTATAGTGGTATAACACACACAGTCCCCATAGAGGCTCAGCAGCTCTTTTTGTATATAAATCATAATCTTAATCTTTTTAATCCAAATGTTTTACCTGATAACTTTACATTCAAGCCAGCTCAGGACACAGATTAAGCCTGAAAATTTCAACGTAAAAAGAGATTTGATTGAATACGAGAAGAAAATAAATGGCCCTTAAGGTAGGCTTAGTTAACTTGAGAAAAACTAGCTGTTAGCTGGTTCTGAGGGAACCCAGAGCCCCACCACTGCTTCTTTGTTCGGCACACAACATTTTTTACCAGCATGTTAAGACACACAACGACATCAGAGAGGATATGATATAAAAAAGACAGGTAAACATCTGCAAAGACAAAACTCCACCAGCTTCTCTGCCAGGACGGGAACAGCGGGAAAATCGTCAGATCCATTGTTTCTCTTTACATTTCATTGCATTACATACAAGTAGGGACATATAAAACCTCTTATGGTTGTATACAGAAATAGAAAATTTTAATTCTTACCCTCTATGATATTCAATTGAGAATGCAAAATCAAAAAATGAAAAAATGACTTGTTATTCAATTATTGGTTTATGAACGTGACATAAAAAATCCTTAGTTTTTTGGACTTTTGATTTTATGCTCAGATTTGACGTTGATATTTAATTTTTCCGATTTGCTGCGTTTCTGTTTAATTTTGCGCTCAGGCTGTCATATGCACAGGTCATTTCAAAATAAGGCTACATAGAAACAAATGGGTTGTTATTATGACTTTAGCTTCTATTTATGAAAAAAAATGCTGCTATAAATCAAGTCGAAATCATCACAGATGTACTTGGAGACGTAGAACAAAAATCTGGTGGATTTTTCAATAAAAATGCGGCAATACTTTTTAAAATCTGCCTTTATAAATGCATGTGTTTCGGGTTGTATTGATTGTTTCACAGTTAAATAACCAGGAAAACTCAGTTTATGAGTTTTTGTTTTTTACTGTCAGGTCTGCAGTATAATTAGCCTTGACACTGCAGTGCATTAGTAAGTTCTTCAGATATCTGCACAGTCTCTTGTCGCACTACATTCAATGAAAGTGCTGGATTTACTGCAGATGCACTCACTTTGGGGGATCTCCCCCTTGTGGCGTAAACGGAGACCTACACTCTATCAGTACAAAAAGTCTTTGCAAACAACTGGAGCACAATCTTTATGATTTTAACTAATTAAATGAAATATTAATGAATGAAATGACATCAAACGAAGTACGGAATGACATAAAATAAATCACATATGGTTGACCTTTTTTTAACTGACCATGTACTTCACTGAACTGCTTATTTATGAGCATTAACTTCGAATCCCCACACAACTTTTAAATGCAGATAGTGTTACCGCTGCTCTCCGAAAAACTGATGGCATGACCGCAGTCAAGCAGAGATGGATCAAGACGAATCGCACTAAAGACAAATATTATCAAAATCAAAATCAAATTCACCCCTTGGTCCATTTTTTAAATGCTCTATTTTTGATCTGAGCATAAAATTAAAAGTCCAAAAAACAAATCATTATTTGTTTTTGTTTTTTTTTTCTATCACATTCGTAAGCAAATAATGAAATAACAAGCCATGGTAACACTTTATATTCAGTCATTTTGTCATTTTTGCATTCTCAATTGAATATCGAATGAACGAATGATACACAGATTATGGAGCAATCCCAACTAACTCTGTCAGGGTTGGAAAATCTATCAATATTTTAGATTTCTTTGTACATATGGTTTGATTTATTTTCCTTCTTATAATGATACCGTCAATGATGGGGTGAAAGCTCCAAAGTGAGTTCACAATTTGAAATAAATAAGAATAAATAAGACAACTCCATCATTACAACAAATTGGATAACTGCACATTTCTGTGTCAAGAACTGTAAACTTAAGCTTCTCATGTAAGATTAATAAAAACTTGAACAAGATGAGGACAAAAATGATTTTACACTGTACATTATCATCAGTTTTATATCTGTAAAGGTGAACAACAAATATAAATAATAAACTGACATGTTTGTGCATGTTTCCTGTCTAAATACAGCAGTGATTGCTAATAACAAGTGTATATAATCGTTTTTAAGCAGCTCAGGCGCATTTAATGTGGCTTTCCCAGCATGCCAAACAGGCCTGCTAAATTCTGTTCACTTTTCAGCCTCAGGTTTTCGTGGCTGAAAGTCACTTTTTGAACCAGATCAACAGAACTTGGCACCTCAATAAAGAGAAGGAACACTATGGACTATCCCGTACCATACACCATTCTATGTTGGGTTATTTGTGATAACGGTCACCTTAAACAAAACCTTGGACACCTCTGACTAACAGAATGATCTTCTCTCAACACAAACCCCTTCTTATACTTTATCTACAACAACTCAGATCATGGCTTAAATAAACACCTTAAAGCATCCATCCATCTAAATTCTTTTCAAATTAAGTCCTTTATGTTTTAACACTCTCAACCTAGAACCCAAAGCCAGGCCCTGCCACCCCTCTACCTCTCTCGCTCCTCTTCCTCTAATCTCTTTTGGCTCTTCCTTTCCTCTTTCTCCTTCCAGAGTTCTCCTGGGGCTTCTCCTCTTTGCTTCCCATCACCACTGCTCCGTTGGAAGCCTTGCTGAGCCCGTTGAGGGTCCCGTTAGAGAGGGCTTTGCCTGCTTTGGAGGACGAGGAGGAGGAGGCGTCGCGCCTGGGCAGCTGGCGGCGGTAGGTCTGGTAGTAGAAGTTGCCGAAGAGGATGATGAAGGTGATGGCGTAGCAGATGAGGGAGTAGTGCATCCAGTGGGGGAAGTCGCAGTTGACGTACAGGGAGAGGGCCGTGTGGCCGATGGTGACATGGAACTGGATCTGAAATGCAAAGAGAGAGCAACAAAATTGCATTTTTGCAAAGTGAAATTGTTACACCTCTGACACCTCTTCAGTTCAGTGTAAGACCTGAGATAAATTCCATCGTCAAAGATGTGTTCAAATGTATCGTTCTATTGAAACTAGCGACATCAAAGGGTAATATCTCACCATCTGGATGATGGTCAAGTACTTCTTCCACCACAGGTACTTTTGGATCTTAGGTCCACAGGAGGCCAGGCCATAGTACAGGTACATCAGGACGTGGATCGCTGCATTCATGTGTGCACCAAAGAATGCTGCAAATAAAACAAGAAGTCTGATTAGTTTTGTCACGCTAATTGTGGTGATATAACACTATTTGGTTCCTTTTCCATTGAAGGAAAATATTGGTAGTTTTTCACAATTTATTTGACTCTATTGAGAATCATTACAGAATCATCCGGCAAGCCAGCAAATTGTCCACTATGATGGTTCATGTCTCTGTGTCTTTGCAGGTTGTTTTTAATGATGCTGACCTGGTCAAATTATGACACAAAGGGTCCTTCAGTTCCATCCTTCAACCACAAAATGACCAAAATGTCAATGGCAAAGAAGAAAACATAACACATGGTCCAAAAAATCCTTTTGACTGAGCTCTGTGAGTCATTTTAAACAGAGACTCTGCATGGCTGCAGGGTCCCTGGGCATGTGCTGTGTGGTAATCCAAGCATGACTCCTGGAAAATAAATGGAAGCAAATGGCTCCCTAAAGAATGGGAATCAATCGTGCAACTTATTTTAAAATTTGTGCAAAGTCAGTAAAGGCAAAGTCTTTCCAGGCAAGTCACGACAGCTGTCTTAGATATGTTTCCAGTTCAGCAGTAAAGTAGACGATTGGCTACTGGAGAGAAGGGGCGGGATTTGTGTCATACAACCATCATCTCTTGCCATGCCAACCTTCATTCAAAATTCTTGCAGGATTTACCTGTTCTCTTATTACATTTCTGGTATAGGTGATTAATAGTAAGTACTTTGCTTAGGCTTTCTAACAGTAGAGAACACAAGGAAATATGGGTTAAAGATCAAAAGTACTTTAACTATCGTGTAAGTACACAGTATATAATTTTGTTGGTAAGAGTAGGCATAGGGCAGAAAGCAAAAATACACATAAGCTACTCACACTGTCCTCCTGCCACCCACTTGATGCCGATCCACCAAAGCGTGAACATGGTGCAGTGGTGATAGACGTGCAGGAAAGTAACCTGGTTGAATTTTTTCCTCAGGATGAAAAACACTGTGTCCAGATACTCGATGCCCTTAGAGACAAAATACCACCACAGAGCGCCTGCCACCTGTCTCAGGAATGAACATGAGAAACAGGTTAAAAGGAGAAGGCAGGCGCAGGTGGAGGAAACAGAAACCAACAGGAAAATACAGACAGATGGAACAGAACCTTTGGACTCTGACTCCCATGTATCCTACAGCATCTTGATTCTAAGAGTCACCTGAGACCGACCTGGCTGTGTCACATGCGCAACTACGTCATGGAGCAAAAGCAATGAAGGTGAAACCAAACACCTTCCATTATCCTTCTTCCAGCTTGCACTTTTTTCTGATAACAGGAGCACGGGCGAAATAAATGGAAGCTGATCACGTTTCTAAAACCACTGCAACTAAAGCTTCAGTGGAACACTGACAAGGGTTTTCATAGTCATTCGGATAAAGCAGAGCACTATAGTGAAGACAGGGTAGTCTGTGTAGGTTGTAGTAAATTAGCAGAAGCGTCCTGTTCTTTCTGGAAACTAATTAATGCACAAACAGAAACTATACAAACTGAGTCTCACAGTGCAGCAGGTGAGGTTCAATCCATATAAATATGTTCCATCTGTCTTAAAAACAATCATATGTGTGTACACGTGTTGTGACGTGGTGCCTCCAAGCTGGTGCCACACTCACCCTGACTTCGTTGGGGTCGTCTGAATAGTCCACAGGTTGACAAATGTAACTGTAGCTTGCTGCCCGCGCAGCCATAAACAGCTAAAAAAAAAAAAAAAAAGCAAGGGAACATCTTTATCGGATCACTGATAATAAACGGACAAAGGCAGAACCACACAGGGAGAGTGACAGAGAGACATCTGGACAAACTGTAACAAGATTAGTCTGAACCCAGGCGCCAAAGCTGCTCCTGTTTTGTCACTGTCTGAAGAGATGGTTACGGCTTAAGATAAAATTTCTACAGATTCAACGGTTTTCACACATGCAGGTTAGTCTCTAAAAGTAACCTACCTCCTTAAAGATGAAGAAGTTGAGGAACACCATGCTGAAGTTGTAAACAATGAGGGTTTTGCGGAGCTGGAAGGGCTCTCTGTTCTTCATGTATTTGGGCCCCAGCCAGAGGAACAGCAGATAGGAGGTGCTGATGGCCAGCGTGGGCAGGGGGTTGTCCATCAGAGGCCATTTCTCCACTCGCTTGTCTGCGGGACAGATGTTCTCATAGCGTTACGCAACAATTCTTAATGTTCTCATTAAACTGACACAGAGTGGGTTCAATGTCAAGAGGAGGGAGTCTCTTGTGCTTCAGCCCCTCCACAGACGGAGGTCGGTGCTCACAGAACAGGAACACAGCCGTAAAAAATAATACCATGGATCTCTTACCACAGACAGAATCCAAAGAGCATACTGGAGCACTCGGATCACTTTAGGATATTCATTCAGGTGCAAAGGACTAACGTTTCCACGTGCACTGTGTCTTCATCAGAATCGAACCACTGACTCTGATGAACTCCGATGAAGACGCAGTGCGCATTGAAATGTTTGCACCTGAATGAATTTAAAGTGATCTGAGTGCTCCGGTATATTCTCTGCATTCTGCCTATGATAAGAGATCCATTATATTAATTTTTAGGGCTGAGTTCAATATCAGTTTATTTAAAGAGGAGCACATTTTACACCAGGTGTTGAGTACAGATTGGACCAAGGTGACCTGTCTGAAGGTCAGTTTGAGGCAGACACCATCGTTCCATGGTGAGTGTGATACATTCAGAATGATTTATGCGATTGAAAACTGAATTTCTCTTTTGTGAGATGTGAGATCCCCTAAATTATTTTCCAGTTATTGCAGTTTAGTCACTTGTTAAAAACAAATCTTAAGGAGAGATCTCTTGTGCAGAAATTCAGACATCATGTGACAAAAATACAAGACTATTACCTGCAATAGTTAAGGTCCATTTGTAGAATTCTATGGTGTCATTGATTAAATGTGTGACGATCTCCATGGCTGTGGATGACCTGAAATTAAGGAGACAGGTGTGAGAAAAAAAAAAAAAGAGGCCTCTAAACTCTCAGCTTTGAGCAGACATAGCTGTGTCATCTTCCAGGAGATCAGTAACCACAATGTCAACCCAACCTTATTTTTACACTGGAACGTGAACATAATTCCATTTTACACATTATTTTAAAACGACTAATAATTATAGAGTAGGGAACCCTAAAAGAGACAAACTCAAGCCAGCAGAGGGCCCGTTTGAAGCCTACGGGAGTCTGTGGTTCTACGAGGCCTTGATAGATGCGCGGTAGGCTTCATTGCGCACAAACGCTGGGAGCACCGGCCGGCAGAGCGCATGTGTCAGCAGATTTTTTTTGGCTTGAGCACGACCACCGGCCAACCTGGTGGCCCTTAAACTGAGGGTGGAGGGCTGTCTCCTGCCCCACTTCTGCATGGAAATGGGTCATCCTCTAAACGGAGCCAGACTGACGCATAGGCTTATAAGTAGGGGTGCGCACAGTGAGACACACGCTGTGTTTTAATGATCCCACAGCCTATAGATGACGCCCCCCTCTTCCTCTCTCCCTCTCCAGCCTGGAGCGGATCAGCGGCAGCGCTGCAGCAGCATCTGCTCTCAGCTCTGCACGCACGCTCTGCAATAACTGCTTCTGAATGGGACAAACATCATTATTTGAAAACACATCCCAACGTACATGTTGAATTTGTACAAGGTTTGGGCGGATATATTAACGTGGGATTGTTGTTCATTTGAATGGGGAATTTGCATTCTGCGGCATGCAGTCCGGCCTTCGACCAGGCTGCACGGGCAGTCCTGCTAGGAATAAAATCTGACAAAACGCCTGACGTCTTTTCATCAAGTTGGTTTGCAGATCTGGATTGTAAAACAACACATTTACTGCACACAGGAAATCACATCAACATCAGCACAGCGCGCAGGCCACGTACAGCAGTCCCTAAAATCGACATTGGTCTCGCCTTCTACTCTGCGAGAATGAGGATGCTCATTACCTTACCGTGTCGGTGCTTCAAAAATCCCTCTATAATGACATTCAATGCAAGGTCATGCAGTGTGCGTTATTCTGATATCCAGTCGACTGAGCTTGTTTTCTAAGAGCTGATCAATCGTTCCGCATCCGGTGGGGAATTAACGGGCCGCTGGATGAACGGCGTTGGCATGAATTTGTGGTGAAGGGACCACACTAGCCTCCACCGCTCGCCTGCTTCAACGGATTCCTCCTCTGATCCCCACAACGCCAGCGACAAGGCACAGAGAATACACTCTACACTTCCGGTCAGACTTTCAAAATAAAGTAAGTTTGACGGGAGAGTTGGGACAAAAGTTGAAAATATGAAAGGATTTCTGTTATGTGGACATAAAAAACAAATTAAAATTGTCATAGTAAAGTAATAATACAAAACAATGCAACAATAGTAGGCTAATAATATTATGTTATTGTTATGAATATAGATAATTTGCATATTTTATCAACGGAATCCTCAAAGTTTAAATATAAAAAAATCAGTTCAAGGGTTTTTGTCAGTATTATTTGGTCACATTTTTTATCCTTTTGCTGCTGCGGTTCAATTTCATGTTCAGCGGTTGCTCTTAGTCACCAAACCAAATCTAGATTTATTTGAAAGACGCATCACTGCATTTCCTGCTTGCTCGGGGCTGTCTGTGTCTAACTTGACGCAGCTCAGTTCCTTTGGTGGCACTAGACGGGGGATGATGGAAAGATGCTATGCGCATGCGCACAAATGGAGGCGGATGCAGCAGCAGCTGCGCTACATCAATTTCGTCAAGTCGGCCAGACACAGCCAGAGTACAGAAGGTGAAGCATTGCTTTTGATTTCAAAGTAAAACTACAAAAATGTGTGGCCTTATTAGACAAAATAACATTACTACCGCTATATAGGCTAATTTAGGTAAAACATTTAACGTAACCAGCAAAATGTTACGAGTTTATAAGCTTGTTAATTATGAGAATGTGTAATTAACTTTGATCCCCAGCTGTTCAAAAGATCAGCAGACAGCAGCCTACATCTTTATGTCACAGAAAAATATTTTATTAAATCCGATGAAATTGTCTCATTCCGTAGGCTATGAGGTTTTGAAAGCCTTCAGCCTGGGTGTCCATCAGATTATTCAAAGACTACCTATGACTGATGTGGGTTAAATAAAAGTTGGGATCATAATCCGTCGTTAAAATTATTTTATTTTGAAATTCCTGACCAGAACCCCGTATCTCACTCAGTCTGACTCGACACTTGCTGGCTCCGCTGTTGCACCGGCTTCTGTCCTGTCCTTTTACTGTGCGAGCTATTTGTTTCTTACCCACAAAATACATGTTTTCTGCCTGTTCCTGCAGCACTGGGAACAGTGGCGCATGTTGCGCAGTTTATACATCGGGCTGATATGCGAAGAAAGAGTAAGATGCGCTCTGTAGACTCACTTCATTGATGGTCGTGAGCTTCCATTATAGGCCTTTCTCTCCGGTTACTGGGGCTAGTTCCTCATGAAAATGGTCCGATGAAATGTAGTTTCGAGTTACGGAGATTTTTTTCAGTCATTAGGAGTCATAAAGACTGACAATTGAAAAATGAAGATCTGGAGCACGGAACATGTTTTCAGGTTGGTCACACTGGGGTTTATTGTTTAGAGCATTATTCATGTGGCAGAATGAGCTCATCTGTCATTGTACTGGGCTGAGGGGACCTTTAACTCCAATAATTAGGTTTATTTGCATCTTAATTTAATGAAAGTCTAAAGCTTATCTTCTCCTCTGGTCAATCAATCCCACCTGCTCAGATGGTGAGTCACTCGGTGAGTGTTGACCATCAGGACTCAGCCACAGTCACAGTTTGCTCTATAGAAGCTCATAAGGGAAGTGTTCATGTTTTCAGTTCACTTAATAAGGAGATCATGAAACCTGTTTCTGCACAGTCAATTTTTCAAGTGATTGCCTGTATGGAAAGCTAATACGTCTTCCCCTTTATATTATTTTGTACTGTTCTGTGTGCAGTTACCCATGGGAGACGGTGATCAAGGCTGCCATGAGGAAGTACCCGAACCCCATGAACCCCAATGTGATTGGGGTGGACGTGCTGGACCGCAGTCTGGATGAAGAGGGCCGCCTGCACAGCCACAGACTCCTCAGCACAGAGTGGGGCCTACAGAGCATCGTGAGCGCGGTCAGTCATCAGAACAGACGCACACACTGAGATATGTAGAAATATACAAGCATATGGTTCACAGTGTCCAATTATCTTCACACCTACTGTGCTGTAGAAAATAAATCACAGCATTAGGCCTGCACAATTATGAAAAAATATCTAATTGCGATTATTTGGACAGATATTGCATTGCGATATGGTTTTTGTTATTACATAATTATTCTCATTTTCATTGAAAAACATATTAAAAGGATTTTGTTGTGATTTTGTGTGGATCTGTACTGAACAAAGATGTTTTGTTAAGTCTGTAGAATATGATGTGTAGGCCAGGTGTCACAACCGAACTAGGACTTGGACCCAAATGCACGACACGATAAATGAGGTTCAAAAGAAGTCTTTAATAACAAAGTACAAATGAAAATCACTCCAACGGAGAAAAAACTATCAGAAATAAAAGAATCACTTAACTCAAAATTACTACTGACAGTTGGAACAAAAAAATCACTCTTCAGAGGAAAAACTACTATGACAAAGAAAAGACCAGACAAAGTATCAAAATAGAACAAAACCTGACTTGACAAGATGGCATGAAGA
>JAPZDX010000024.1:20029391-20040291 GCA_029783625.1 Naso annulatus
ATGTGAAAGTAAATGAGTTGGTTTGTTACCTCCTTGGTGCTTCCTTTATGAACATAAATCCACTTTTCCCTGTGGAAATCTGTGAGAAAACAGAGTGTTTATATGAGTGGCTTCCCCTCATTAAGCAGCTCATAAGCATTGTGACAAATGCACACGCAAGCATCACAAATATGATACAACTTCAGAGTCGGGGTGGCTGTCGAGATGAAGTTTATGAAATGATGGAAAATTAATCGCAAACAATATTATTATTAAAGAGTTCCCCTCATGAATCTCACATAACATCCTCTTGAGCTTCTCTGGCTGTTATTTTCTTTGTTCAAAACCTAACTTTGGTATTTTATCCGGCGATTTATAACCTCACATATACAACAACAGAGTGTTATCCTTTGCATATTTATACAATAAGCCAGAATGTTTGGCTCCTTCATTGTGACTCACAGGGGACTTTGGTGTTGTTGTTCATTAGGTCTTTTTTCCTCTTCTTGGCAGCCATGTCATAGCCGAGAGAGAGCAGCAGGTTCTCCTTGTTGAAACACTCTTCCTCCTCTGCTTTGCAGAAGCTGGAAAAACACATGGAGCCATATTTCATCAAAGCCATCATTTCACCACTTTATCCCAGCAGACAGTACATTCTCTACATGCAACACTCGGTGCTTTTCTTTGGTGCTTTCTTCTGTAAAGAGAACACAATCTCGCATTATCTTAAAAGTCTCAAATCTTTTTCAGACTGCCTTTGTTTGGCATGTGCTCCAGCTGCAGCCTCCGGCCATGTTTGAGGCTTTTCGTGTGAGAAATCAGTGGAGTCATTCTGGAAAGTGGACAGACTTAACAGGCATTTAATCCACTCACTTGTTGTGAGGTTATTAATAGCAGTGATTAGCCTGGAAAAGGAGCGTGAGGCCAGAAAAAACATGACGGTGAAGGCCTACTGTCTGTCTATCACCACCCTGCCTTTGTTCATAATGTTGTTTTGACTTCCTTCAGATATCTGCCACCTCCATCTTTCTCTGCCTAAAAAGTGAAGGCGCACAAAAGAGTTGGAAATGGTAAAACTGCTGTGATGGAGACAGCGACGCTCGTCAGGACGTGTTTAGTGACCAACCTCTGCACGGAGACATTGTTGTTTTTGTCGTCTGTTGTTGTCTTTTTCCATCCCTCCTCGGTTTTCACCCAACTCTGGCCAGGTGACCTCCAGTCCTGTCCGAGGAAAGGCATCCTGCCGCGATGACGCTCAGCTAATTAAGTGTAAAAAGTATCAGGAAATAGTCCCTGTTAAAATTAAGATGTATCCCTTCCTCAAAGCTTTTTTTCTTGGACGTATTTCTGCTCTACAGTTGACATTGCGCAGCTCTCTTTATATCCTCAACTGAGAACCCGGAAATACACGAGATCCGCCCACTTCGGAAACTTCCCTGCAACACGTGGCTTTGTTTATCAACTCGAGCGTTGCAAAACCTCTTGGAGAGAAGAGAAGAGGTACCACAAGTTTTCATGACTTGAAAATGTAATGGCAGAGGGCACCGAGGACATTCATTTTGAAGTATTTGAACACCATGAATCTTATTGGAAAGCATGTTAACGGCTTAGGACACAGTTATGTAATCGTCCTTGCTGTGACCATGGGGCAAATTAACTACATTTAGGACATCAAGGCTAATTGAGTAGACCTATTTCCAATTTATGGTACTTCAGAGCTCTCAGCCCATACATGTTAACTCCCCATACCTCTACTACTATACATAGCAGCAGATTTTTAAAGACACATAATTACTATAAACAACAGGTTTTTTGTTTGTTTTGTTTTGTTTTTTTGAGTCTTTTTGTATTTGTTTTGCATCTGTTTAGTTGTTAGGACATTTTATTTAGTAGCTCTGTATCACCTCATATTTTAGATCGACTTTATAGGTGAAGTATTTTATATATTGTGTTTCTATGTTTTGCATTTCCTTGCAGTCATTTTGTTTATGGCCATTTCTTTCTTTTAAATCTTTGTGCTCATTTTACAGCAGTATTAACAGACTCTTGATTAGCAGTCTCAGGCATTATAACAGGACCCTGCACACCCACACAGGTGTGTTAAGTTTGGGGCTGAAAAGTCACACAAGTTTGAGCTGTGCACACCTGCGTACAGAATGCTAGAGAATTAGAAGGTTTTAACTGTTCCAGCAGCAAAACTACTAGAGAAACCCTAAAGTTCCAAAACATTTTTACTTTCTCTCTTGAATGGACCAGATTAAAAAAGAGGCATTATGAGAACTTTTACTTTTGAAACTGGATTTGTTTGTAATATCAAGTCATTTTCCTCAAGTAGAGTGTTGATTACTTAGGCTACTTTTAGGGAAGTATTTTTACATCACAGTATTGATTAATTTCCTGTTTCAATACTGAGTGGAACAGTTGTTCATTGATAATGAAAGGATGATTTCTACACACATCCTTACACTTTTATACATGTGATAAAATTGTAAAATGAAGCTGCAGCCTACCTCCAACTAGAGACATCATTCAAGATCTTACAACTTGAAAATGTCTGGATAATATACAACAACATATAGTCCAATATATATAGAAAATACAACAACACTGTTTCCTATTACGGTTTTTAATAGTTAATGCAATGGTGCTGGCAACAGTACAAAGTAGTTACTGTATACCATAGATAAGGGAAGTAGACCTACTATACGACTCACATGGTTGATCTGGCAGGTGAAAGTACAACGAACATAAAATCTGGGAAGGCTTGCACAATATAAAGTGGTACAAACAACCAGAGAAAAAAAGTTAAAATACTGGACACTCTGTCTTTATGTGAGCTAATATATAAATTTTATACTTCAAATATTAAGAAAGGGTTTGATTACCAAATGCTTCGAGATTAAATTTTATATATTATTTTATTTGCCTTTTTTTCCACAGCTATCTGCACCACTTTACATCAAGCGAAACTTCCTGGACTTCATGTTCAAAGTAGGCTAATTATTTTTTAGTGACTGTTTTTCCCGGACTTATCAGTACGGGCTTTAAGTCAATGTAAATATTAAGATTATAAAACACATTGCAGCCTCACAGTAACATGGTTGTAAAGTCCCCTGAATCTCAGTAACTCACACTTTTATAAATAGATCAAGTTGTCCTTTGGATTCCTCCAGAGTAGGGTTGCATTGTGGACCACATGGGAGTGCATGCGTCTGCAGGGGTTTTACCATTGTATTTCAGTTTTCCCAAAACAGCACTAATTGTTTATTTTGGACTGTGCCATTAGAGATAATGTGTAACTAAGTCTGTTAAGGCCACTGGGTCAGCTCTTATCAGCTAAATTAAACACATGACATATTTACACACTCTTCTGTGAGGCCTTTGGGAATCAAGTTCAGAGTTTATTTCTGTTTGTTATTGACTATAATACCCTTTCTCATGTCATTTAACCCTTGTGCTTGCATAGGCAGTTAGCATGAAGCTTAATCAAAAAGTAAATGTTTCCATGTCCATTGTTATAGTGAAAGACCAGGAAGTGTTGCATATTGGATTTGTCATCAGCATATGGAAAGAATGATAACAAAGGAATCAGAGAGGAAATGCTGGTAATGTCTCACCTACACATTGATGTCATGCGTCTGCTGACAAAAAGAGCTAAAGTTCACTTCCTAAAAACCCTGCAGCATGAGAAACACTCTGTGTATTTATTCTCAGTCAAAAGCCACAGCAGTGGATGTGCATGTGTTTATGTGTGTGCATCTATTTCCATGTGAGTGGAGTGTTTGCTTACAAGTCTGCATTGAGGCAGGGTTTGGGGGGATTTTCTTTGCCCTCATATTTCATGACTCACTATATAATCTGCAAAACATGTCAGCAGCAGCACATGGTGCACGCGTATGCACCTCTTCTTAGAACTAGCAGGCCAGTGTTTCAGCACAGCTAGAGCATGTGTTAGGACACATCCTGACCAGGCTTGCTAATGTGATTAATGTGGTTGTTCTGCACTGCATACTCATCACTGATGGTGACAAAATACCCCATAGTACTTTTAGATTGACCTATTTTATGACACGGGCTCTTTTGGTTCCTTTCCATCTTTTTGTCTATTTAAGTCATTGTGACACTGACCTAGAGTGAAGAATGAACTACATTAAGTTGTTTTCACCCAGCAAAGTATTTTTCAGTCTATTGAAATCATTCTGCACTGTTCATGGCTGATCCAGCGTTGCTGAAGCTTTGGCAACAGGTGCATCTATGGCTTCATGTCTGAGGTTTTAATGTAGCACCTCAATGTGCAAAAGGTCAAAGAGCTCGGCACACACTCTGCATGTTAAAAATCTGTCAACAAGACATCACATGGGAATATATCAGTGCACACTGGGCAGATGTAGTGCGACTAACTGCACTAATCATGACAAACTGCAGCCACTGAAGAAGTGCTCTCCTATTAAATAGCTCAATTGTCCTTGTGGTAAACCACACAGAGCTGGAGTGGTGTTTCTAAAAAGCGGAACTTTAGGACTAAAAAAGTATTATTCTGTGAACAAGGAGGCATAAACATTAATGTGCATTTTGTTATGAGTCCCTGAAGTCTAATTAAGTCTATTTTCAGAGTAGGCCAAACTATAGAATGACATGGAAAGTCCCAACAAGTGCTGGATCACTCGGTGACTAACTGAAGCTATGATCTAAGCCTACAAAGAGTTGCTGTACTCAGTGCATAACAAACGATGGTGAATCAGAGACGTGAGCTGTTTAGTGTCAGTCCAGCTAGTAAGAGGATAATAGTTTATCCAGCTCCCACACTAACAAGAAAAGGCAAAAAGTCCCAGACTTTAGCCATGTGGACCACATAGCTTTAGAGATGAAAATGTTAGTCAGTAAGTCTACCACTTTGGTCCAGACTGAAATATTTTAACAACTATTGACTTGTATGCCAGAAAATTTCATACACTTATCACATGAAATATCTCATCATCAAATTAATGGATAACCACAAAACTTGGCAGCAGCTTAACATACTTGTGGCCCCCGTGCAAATATTGTTCTTGGGTCCTCCCTCTCACCACAAACACAAGCACACAATCAGTGGCGGACTCAGGTTGTTTGGAGGACTGGGGCAAAAAATCAGGAAAGGCACCCACTGCGTGACATGGGGTCATAGGACACTTTCTCTCTTTTTTTGCCATTCTGGAGGGCATTTCAGCGTGCTCCAACCACTGGAGCACCAGGGCACTTCTTAACAGCACCCTTTCCTACCGGAAGTGTACCTTATGGGGCACTGCATTTTTGACATAGAAGGGCACCGATTAAGATACATTATCATATTTTCTTGTTCTAGAGGGTGCATCATCATAATTTATTTAATGAAGGGGCACCAGAGAGCGCGCTCAGTCATGTTTTTACTATGGGAAGGGCGGCTAATAGGGCACCTTCTCTCTTTTTCATTGTTTTAGACAGGGCACTTAAGCGCGTTTTGTCCGACCATAGGGGCACCTGGGGGGCGTCGCCCTCTCTGCCCACCCCTCGAGTCCACCAGTGCACGCAATCATGCTGATAGATGCAAAGCCATACAACTTTTACAAAGCCTTAAGTGTAAAATACAAAGGGAGAAAGTGCTATATACAGCTATCACATTAATGTGAAAGTGGTTTTAACACCGATGTTGAACTGTTGCTTTGAAGGCTTGGTGACAGCTTTGACAAATGAGTGGCAATCATCGCCATCTTTTAATGTCTCAGTGCACTGCACTGTTTGCACCTACAATACTCCCGCCACTGAAAGTTGGTATAAACACTCTTGTTCACAAGACTATATCATAATTACTCTACTGATCCCATGACTTCACATCAGCCTCAACTGTATTTGGTGTTTAGTTCTAAATAGCACATGGCACGTTAGCATGCTAACATGTTAAGCTAAGATGGTGAACAAGGTAAACATTATACCTGCCTGACATTTGAATGTTAACATGCTGAGATTAGCATTAAGATCGATAACCAGCAAGCATGGCAGTGGACTGTTAAGCCTGTTGTAATTTTTTGTACTGTAAACTATGTGTATCAATACACAGTGTTTTCTTTTTCTGTCTTTAGTCAAAATGCTCGTTTCAAGGTGTAATACCGACTCACTGCCATGTTTATATCAACATTTTTTAGACATGCAGATGATGCATGAGATGCATCAAATTACAACAATTTAAAAGGTTGTAAGTGATTGTCTCCCTCCCTCTGCTCTGTCCATCACAGCTGTCCTGCTCTTTTTGACTCACCAAAAACCGTAAACACACACACACACACACACACACAGTCACACATAAATACACCTGTTGCTGTTTCTCCTGGTTGAGTTTCATCACTCTCTCCGATTCTCTGTTGTGAAACCCTGCTCATCAGTTTACCAATCCCTCTGGTCGTCTCTCACATCTGCCAACTCGCATGGCAACCAGAGGAGCCACATGCTTCACGTGGTGTAACATTTGCCGTCTTGTTTGTTTCTCAAAATAACATCAGCTATCACCTATAGTTTTTCCAGCCCCCCACCTTTTCTTACACACTCCACCCTCTGTCCCATGGACTCTATTTGCTGAAAGTGAGCAACTGAAAACATCTGACCCAGTGACTTCTGGTTTCATAGAAATGTACATAGATTCCTGTGCAACAGCTGCTGGTCACATTATGTTCATTCACATGAAACGTTGACTGTGATCCCAGGGAGCCATTGATGAATGGAATTATGTAATCATTTTGCTGCTGTTGATCCTTACTTTGAGGAATCATTTTAGAGGAGGTTGTGTATCTCTTTATAGGGATCTGAATGACATGCATCACTAAATGCAATTTCCGAAAAAAATCTTATTCCTCTTAATTGCAGTCCAAGGGACACCTAGCCCAATAACTGGTGATACTCTTGTCTTGTTTGGTAAACGTGCAAGAAAATGTGACTTTGATGTTGTTTCTGCATCTGGCTCCCTTTTCCTGTCCAGCTCAATGTGCTCTCTGTATAAGCAGAAACACAGAAATTCATGTTGGCCATCTGAGACTTCTCGAAGCCCCCTGGCTTTAGTTTCACCTGCAACAGGTGGAGCAAAGCCATTTCAACGTGTTCCCGCTGGATGATATTTAAGGCAGTTGTTTGTAAAAGGATACATTTCTATGTTATCTCATGTGCCCCCCAGTGTGGAAAGCAGGAACTTGTCTGGGCTTGTGAAGGTCCCGTGCGGACAGAAGAGTGAGCAGTGGTCAAACAGACACATGATGGCACTGCAGGATGCATGTGCTGCTCACACTGCATTTGCTGCTAACTGACAAAACTCTGTTAAGTTATACTGTACTAACAGAGAGATGAAAAGAGGGGAAAATTGTGGATTGACTTTTTATTTGTAAAAAAGAGTTAAAGCAGTACAAAAACTGAAAAAAAGTAACAAAAATACAATTATACAGACCTTCAGGCAATTTGATTTCCGGATACAGTAGATATAATGATGCAGAACCATGTAAAATGTATCGTGATAGAGTTATAGTTCACATGTATTTAAATACGGTCTAAAGCTGCATTTTGATCCAAATTCCTTTGGTTTGGTTTGGATTTGTGTGCTGCATGAAATATTTGGTAGCAATTATATTACAGTAATTTCATCATCATTTTGCATTGAAACCACAAACCAAAGGTCACCAGACACAGCAGCAGCTTCAGAGCTAACAGCTGAGCATAGCTTTGACTTGCACCAAACACAGCCCCGGGATTTAAACATGACAAGTAAAATCTCATGACTTAAAGCCGGCCGAAAATAGCACTTTCACCCTTTGTGAAGTCAAAAAGGTTAATAGAGGGCTGTGCAGCAGAATGGTTTGTTTCCAAAGGCTTGGCTGTTACAAACAAACAGAGAAAAGACATAAGTACATTTCCAGTTGCAAAAAAATGAATCAAGAAATTTAAAATATCTCTAAATCAGGTCATTTTCTTTGCATAATATGATTCAGACCTGAGCTGTTATTTTGTGAGACATGCATCAGAGTCAGGAAGCCATGATCAAACAGTTTATACGGCAGACCCCCTTTAGACGTCCAAGTGTCTGTCTTTGGGTCATAGCACTCAAAATGGTCCGAGTCCTCGATAACGTCATGGCCATTGATGTAACGCCCGCCGCTGACGTAGAGATTGTTATTGAGAACAGTAGCAGAGTGGTGCATCCGTCTCTCCTTCAGGTTGGCACACTTGATGAACCGGTTGGCCTTGGTGTCGTATGCGATCACTCTCCTGGTGTATCCTGTGACAGGGGAGGCATTAAAGTGAGAAGTGAGGCACGTGTGGCTCAAGCAGAGATGCAGTGATGTAACTCTACCTTCCAATTCATCAGGAAACACATCAATACTAATGAGTTACAGCAAAATTAATATGCTCCTCTTTTTCTAGATTCCTTTTTCATCATTAGCCTTTATCACTGCTCCCATCTACCTCCGATGATGTAGATTTTGTCATCCATAACTGCAGCAGGGGCAGACACATTCTTCACTGTTCTGTTCTCCATCTTAGACCACATGTTGCGGGTGATGTGATACACCTACCAGAGGAGAGGGAGGAGCAAGGGGGAAGGGAAATAGATTGAGTGAATGAGAACTATTGGATGAACGAAAACATAAGCAGTGACTTAGATGAACACTGAGTCTTACTTGTATTATTCTTACCGGGTTCTGCAAGGCATCCTCTCCTCCGAACACATAGATTCTCTGGTTAACAGCAGCGACTGCAGGGTGCAGCACAGCCTCAGGCATAGGCGCCACAGACTCCCATTGGTTAAACATACTGTTGTACCTGATCGGATTATAGTGAGAGATGTGTTAGTATTTGCTATGTTTGTGTGTTTAATGCTGCATGTGTGGATAACTACGGTCCACCTCACCTCTCCACGCTGTCTGTCAGTCGTCTGTCAGTCCCAAGGCCTCCCAGGACAAAGATAAAGTGAAAGTAGGAGACGCTCTGGTGGGCAAAGCGTGGCTCCAGCATGGGCTCTGCCGTCCGCCACTGGTTGGTCTTGAGGGAGAGGGTGTAGACGGTTGTGCTGACTTGGCTGTACTTTGTGTTTGTGGCCAAGCCTCCGATAACATACAGGACGCTGTGAAGTGCGACGTAGGAGGCTTTATACAGACGAATGGGCAGCTTGGCTAACCGCTGCCACTTTTCACTCTTCTCATCAAAAACAAGGGCCTCCCTCGAGGTCTGCTCATTGTTCTTCCTCCCTCCCACCACCACCAACATGTCATGGTAGGAGTAGCGTCTCGGCGCCACCCAGAGAGGTTTTAAATCAGCTGCTCTGTCACCAATGCATTTTGTGCTGACAGAAAACATCAGGCGTCTCACAGATTCTATGAGTTCAGTGCAGAGAGTGGAGGACTGGATCAGGGGGTCATTGGCGATAAACTGGAAGAGGTAGGTGGGATGGATGTAGCGAAGGCGAACTTTCTTGAAAAGGTCACTGATGGCACCACGCCTGGATAGAGGATCATGGTGGATCCAAGCAATGAGTGTCTCAAAGACCTGCTCCTCCTCCGCACAAAGACTATCATCCTCCAGGTATCTCATGAGCTCTGGCAAGGAGAGTTCACACAGATCCTCAGATGCTGACACATCTGAGAAGCTCCTCACAGCCATCTCCTTTGCCTTGTCTCTCAAACTTTTACAACTCATGATCTCAGAGAGTCTTATCATGCTCAGACAGTTGTCAGGGCTCAGCTGCTCCTGCAGGAAGCTTGAGCAGGCCTCGAAAAGGCGGCCATACTGCAACATGGACGCCGCCTGCATCAGAGGCAGCACAACATCCATGCTAATGCTAATGAGTCCTGTGTAAACATAGTCAACGATGCTGCTCAGAATGGCTGAGGTGATGCCCTTCAAATTGATCTTGTTCTGCTCTCTCTCCAAGAAGTTGTTGCAGAACATGGCTCTGAAGTAGGGGCTGCTGGACACCAGGACGTTACGATGACAGGGCATCTCCGTGTTATCTGAACACAGTGTCACATCAGTCAGGATGTTCTCCTGCCTCAGTCTGTTGAGCTGCAGGAGCAGGTTGGAGGATTGCTCCTTGTCTTTGTAGTGGAAGACCTTGACTGCTGGTTGGTCCATGCTGAGGAGAGGGACCACATTGTTGTTGTCAAATCATTTAATATTCAGGCTTGTAATTTTTTATTTTAGCTCGAACTTCCTCCATTAACTTGTAATTGTTTCAGGGCTGGAAGACGAATAAGTATTGGATGTAATTAAATTTGACCTTTTTCCCAAAGCTGTTTAACCCTTCTTTGTTAGTGTGTTAGTGTGTGAGTGTGTGTGTGTTTGTGTGCGTGTGTATCTCTATGTAAATACTGCTCAAGATAATGCATGTTTAATTAAATGACAATCAATTCACAGACAGGCTGTGACTCTCTGCCTGGAGGCACAGTTTGGTTGTTTGTGTGCTTGTCAGCTCTGATATGTTTGTGGGCATTCTCTGTATACAGTGTGTTCTGTGTTCAAACAATTCAAATTGTATTGAGGAATATCACCTGGTTTCATTGTTTAGTTCAAATTAAGCAAAAAAATCTTTAATTGTGTTTTGTACAAGACAATTATTCATCCACATTTCTGTCAGCGAGTCAGTGTGAGCCTCCAATTGACCCTTTGCTAAGCCACATCCCCCTTAGTTACTGTTAATAATAATAATAATAATGCATTTTATTCATAGGCGCCTTTCTAGACACTCAAGGTCACCGTACATTGGTTAAAAACAGAACAACAGGTTAAAAACAGTGCAATACAAACAAAAGAGCAAAACAAAGACTGTGCAAATGAAATCATAGGGGAAAGGCATTTTTTAACAGGTGGGTCTGGAGGTTGGATTTGAAGGGTGAAAGTGAAGTGGTGTTCCTGAGTTCCGGTGGTCGAGAGT
>JAPZDX010000024.1:20069754-20084089 GCA_029783625.1 Naso annulatus
GCATGATAATGGATTTCTTGCCGATATCCGATATTTTACAACTCATTTGGCCGATAATCGGTTACCGATACCAATGTATTTGTATATTTTTTCCCACACCTAATGTCAGAGATCATCAAGTCTCTTCTGTAGTCGAATTTACGTACAGTATTATTATGCTTACCATATTGGCCCGCCAGCATATGCAGGCATAAAATACAAAGCTTTAAATGATGTAATATTCATCCTTGTGCAAAAGAGGAAAAATACTTGTACTCACATTATGTCAAACATGTCATATTTATTTATGACAGCTGCTTTTAAACAAAGCAAGTAAGATACATTCTAGTTAAACCCGGATGATGCTCCCCCTGAGACAATCATAACCATACCCACAACCAGGGCAAATAAGTAAACATGACATCTGTCCACAGGAAACAGGAAACAGCAGCTTATTATTTTAGTGGTTATTAATAGCAGATATCAGTGTGCTGGCCAATATATGATCATTTTAAAGCCAACATCAGCCAATACGATAACGTGCCAATAGTATCGTTCATCCCTACTAGAAAACAATACCAGGACACTGAATCTTAATGTGCTAATTTCATCCATATTATTATTTGCACCTGTGCTTGCACCCTCTGATATGTCAAAATTTCAATCCAAGCTGCCTAATGATTGATTCTGAGTATGAACACAGGTAATCTAACACAGGATGATCATGCAAAGCAGCAGTTTCATCAACCACAGCAGTGTTGAACAGTTTTTCATGGGTGCACTGTCTTTAACATCTGAACTTTGGTCTAAAGGGAACTGTTTTGATCACTTCAGAGGGACAGCTCATGTTCGCAACCTCAGAGAGTTCATTTCCTGAATAGAAGTGTGTCAACAGCACAAGGAACCACATCCTTTTTTTGATGGGTTTTACTGATTGGGTTTATCCCCTAAAAGCAGAAGAGCATGACACCTGGGTCAAACGACAAATTTGGAGTACCGCTCCGTGCTCTCCTTCTTCTCCATCCAGCTCTGGCGCTTCCACAGCCAGGACTGCAGCGCCAGACAGTGAGACCGTGTTCACTTTCAGCCAAAGGTAAAATCCTCCTTGGACAAGCCAGATATGGAGGCTTACAGTGTCTCAGGCAGCCATTACACCTACTTCTTGGAGCTTTTGAACCGATGAATGTGAATTCCACATCAAACATAACCAGAAGAAAGCAAACATCTGTGAGAAATTGATTGCCTTGTTTTTTTTCTCTCAGCACCGCTTGTCTGAACGCCATTGTGATTGAATTTCTGAGCATATTTACAGCTCTGCACCCACCCAAGGAAGCAGTTTTAATGGCTCTGCCTGTGATATGGTGAATGCGGCGCGGGTGCTTGTGTGTGCACTTTTAATAAATTGAACTGTTGTTGTGAAATTACCTGTGACTAAACATGTTGTGCAGTAAACAGGATTTGATCTGCCGGATGGTTATTCAAAATGAAGCAGAGTGGAGAAATGAATGAGTCAACATTAGCTGGTTCATTTGTTGCCACTTAGTATCTTCACAGGCAAAATGCTCTTAGTGCTTTGTGACGCACTGTTCGGAGGAAAAGAGCATTTAGAGTTTTAAAAAAACCTGATGTAAAGTTATTAAAAGATTAGCTTCACCTAGCTTCATCTCAGCTCGGCCTTTGTTTGTTTCAGCGAGGAACAAAGAGCCTTCACAGAGAGCGAGTGTAGGCAAGAAGGGACAGATTTAATCACATTAGTGCATTCCCACTGATGTTCAAGAATGTTTTTAAAAGCTTACTTCAGTTTTGCTGAGCCTGTCTGTTATAAAGGAAAATCACAAGTCACAGAAAGATTTCAGTATTTCTAATGTTCATGTAACTACATATGCTCACTAACCTGAAGAAAGACTAAAATGAGGACCTCGCTTCCTGGAATTAACTTTGTAAGTAACAGTCACTCTGCCAATAATCCTGCAGCACACCTGGAGCTGAGAATTCATAACCTGGAAACGTGAAGTTAATTTCTTCTGTTGTGTCTCTTCAAAACACATAAATCCTGTGTCCTCCTGCAGACACTGCTCTCTTGTGGCTCTGTCAACATACTACATTATGTAAACTGCAGAAAATTTGAAAAATGGTTAATTCCCACTCCCATTGACAAATACAAGGTTGGTGGTATTCAGTTATAAAAAAAAAAGATATGCTGCTTTTATTTGTATTCAAAAAGGCTGGGGTACACAAATGCCTCACAAGTGCAAACTTTGCAAACTCTGAACTGAGGTACAAATCTTTGAAGCGTTCAGCAAAGAACAAAACACAAAACATTTGCCATTTTGAAGACTGAGAAAAACAACTGTCTCAAAATACTACCTACTCATATTCCATTCTCAATACACAAAAAAATAACCAAAAAATAGATTCTGGGATGAAAACTCTGCCTGCAAAGATGTAGATTACTATGGCTGGGAGCCCTGTCTCTTCTGGCTCTGAATCCTCCTCCTCAGTATCTGGTCAAGAATCAGATCTGATTTTTGCACATCTATGTTCCCACAGCCTACCACAGGACAGCTGGAGGAGAAGACAGAGAAAAGAAAGGGAGACACATTTAACAGGTATCAACGCTGTGAAATATTCTACAGATACAGACATTAAAACATAGTATAACCCTTGTATGGTGTTGATATGACTGTCTGCAGGTCACTTTCCGGTGTATTTTTTGCCAAGAACTACACATATAAAAAATAGGGTAAAAGTCAATAACTATTCATGGAATTATTTCTGCAGCCCATCCACTTTTACCCAGGCCCAGCTGCAATTTTATTTCTGTTAAACGATGAATCGTTTAACGTTACAATAACAGCAGATGCGGTGCATAAATTACTTTTAACATGGGGCCGAAGACAAAAATATTTAACAGCTAATTTACTAGTTGATAATGCTAATAAATTAAACTCTGGTGTGGACAGAAAGTAAACACAGTGGTGCTGTCTTGCTTTAAGTGCTCGTGCATAGCAGTTGTATTTCTGTCACGAGCCACTTCCACACTGCACACCTTTCAGCGGACCTGTCTCTGCTTAAAGTATTCCCACACTTTGCATGATCTTGGGTCACATTTCTTCTGTTATTTCTCAATCTGAAACCTTGTCTTGGCCGAGCTCGGCTATCTTTAATTCTGTGTAGGCTGCTTGCGACGCTTTGACGCATGTTTTATCAATCGACGTACTTTAGTAATCGATTACGTCAATGCCTTGTCCCAGCCCTAATTTAAATTAAGGCAGATTGCTGGACGCACGCCAGCCCTCAGGGTTGTTTACTGCTGTAAAACCTGACTCAACTTTGCAACAGCCCTCCGAAGCAGAGTGTCTTACCGGCATTTCTTTTTCTGGCTGTGTCTTCTTTTGATCAGGTTCAGTATGGCCGCCTCATCGTAGTGGTGGTTACACTTCTTATTCTTCACGGGGTTCACCATTTCCATCTTGAATACAGATACACGGTGGTGTCATATAATGAAACACAGAGACTAAAAACAAAGCTGCTCAGACATCTTAAGTAAGTGCTTTGCTAGTTTTCCGATAATAAAACCAATATGACTGGTCACATACAAGGCAGATGTAGATGTAATAAGACAGAAATGTATTGAGGTAAGAAAAACATTTAACGTGAAAACAAGAATTAGTAGAACAAATCAGCAGACTAGAGTGGTCTACCTGTGTGAGTGGGCAGGTTAAGTTGACTTGGCTCTGTGTAACAGCAACGTCCTCGTCAAGGTCCTCTGCGTTCTCTGCAGGGTCCTGATTGGCTGAAACAAAACAAAACACGCACAGTGTGTTTAAAAATTTCCAGTCAGAGAAAGGAATGATAAATGATATGGGCTTGACGGAAACATTTCCCACTTGTGTGCGCGCACATTCATTAATCCTTACTTATTAGAGTGTAACTTCACAGTTGATTTTCTGCTAGCTCCCTCCAACCCAAATATATATAAAAAAAATTAAGCAGAAGCCTGCACAGGACGATAATATAGGGGGCATGACCTTGTGACTACATAGTGTGTGACACAGGAGTTAAGAAAACATCCAAAGTGCGACAGATCAACCATATGGAGCTTGTACCACAAGCAGCTGCTGTCAGACTCTGTGCCTGCACTGAAAACACACGGTCCTCTGGAGCTTTGACAGCCACGAGAAGCACATGCATGTTCACTGTAAGTGTCTGTGTGACCCCTGTGTTTTATCAGAGCTCCCCTGTGTGTGTCTGTTGGGCAGTAACAGTACACAGCTCTAGTCATGCTGTTTCTCATGGGATTGAGAGTGAGCAGATGGCGTGTTGAGTCATTTTTAAACGAATAAATCTGCTAAGAAATGTAAACATTAACACCAGGATTGATGTGTTTCATTAGAGTGACGTGATATGATTTAGTTTACAGATCTATAAATATATTTAAAGGGGTACACTGACATTTTTTTTCTTTTTGTTATCTGCCTTCCTCTCGAGTCCCAGACAAGAGGATAGATACCATTCTTGTGACTGTGTGTGCAGTAACAAGGAAGACACAGGTAGAGCTCCCCGCCGCTAATTAGCTTAGCTCAAATACTGCTAGTCAATGAGAAGTGCTAGCCTGCCTCTGCCTAAAGTCATCAGATAAACTTTCCAGAAACTCTCCTTGTTCTCTTGTGTGCTTGTTGTGACTTGTTTATTTAACACATTGGTGTTTTTTTAAAACTCAGATTAGCACTTTATATAATTTTACAATCAAACATATTTTTACCAGAAGTAAACCACAGGGCACGTGTGTGCCAGTAAACAGCATAAGAAGACAAAGACATATACAATGTACTACATAAAGTGGTAATCTAAATCTAAAAATAACATAATGTGGTAAATAAACAACTCAAAACAAACACACTGGACCGTTAAGAGTTGTTGGAAAGTTTATCTGATTACTTTAGGCAGAGCTAGCACTTCTCACTGACTAGCAGTATTTGAGCTTTTAGCAGTGGGCAGAGCCTCCTCCTTGTTACTGCATGCACAGTCAAAAGAGTGGTATCTATCTTCTAGTCAGGAACTCAGGAGGAAGGCAAATAACACAAATTTTTAAAAAGTTGAGTGTTAGTTAAGTGTGCAGTACTGTGCACAGAGGCACAGTGATGGTACCCATTGGTTTTATGCATCATTTTGAAGCTTGGAGTTTTGCATTATGTCTTTTGCCTTCTTGGTTTTTGGGACCACATTTGGATGAAAGAATGGAGCTGGTGAGGATATGCATTGCTAGCAAGGACAATGTGAGGGCTAGCTGTCACTCGAAGCAGCCAAGCCTTTTGTAACACTCATTTAAATTACAATTAGTAGAAGATAAATGAGTTTGTCATATTAAATTTACCTCAAGTACAGTTTTCATGAACGGCAAAGTTAGTTGTAGAGATTAAAACTGTTTTTCTGTACCACACTGTAAACATCTAGGTTATATTTCTACAGTGAAGTTGGTAATTGCAATATCCGAGTCTATGGAGCTTGTCTCATTTTTTGAGCCAGCCTCAAGTGGCCGCTCAAACTGCAGTTTTTGGCACTACCAAGTTGTCATCATTTTTCAGCCCTGGAGGTTGCTGCTTGGCAGCACCTCCTTGGATGAAATTCAAAAAATAAGCCATGATAGATTTGGTGTTGACTAAATATTACCACCTCTTCCCAATAGCTTACTTAAGCATAAGACACACAGCCACATTTACAGAAGTGCACGTAGCCTTAAGATTTCACATCAACAGATGCACAGATACCGACACACGCGCACATACAAAAATCTCATCTGCTCACACAGGTACAACACAGACATCTAACAAACCCGCCTACACATTAAGCAATCTCCTCTTCCTTTTTAGCTCAGGTGTAAAGTTCACAATATCTCTTCTTGATGACGTCACAACACAAATACAACAATCAAATATTAAATCCTGTGCCCAACTCCTGTTATGGTGTAATGGCCTAGACAAATATGGTGACATAATTTAATTTCAGCTTTTTAGAGAGCAACATGTAATCTCCATTAATTAACGTGCTCCAATTAAGGAGCATGAGCTGATACTGCTCGTTTAGTGAACACTATATGAAACAATTGCATAGATTCACTTCAGTTCACCAGATTTACCCCTCAAAATATGTGTTCTCACAAAGTGCGTCCTTTGGGACTGAGTTAGACTGGGAAAATATTAAATAATAAAAGTGCAGCAGCAATTTTACTCATAATGTCTACAGGGAACCTAAATTAATGACATCGCCTGTGTGTGGCCACCTTTTTAATAAGAGGTTTCATGAGGACAACAATTAAAAAGCAGAAAATAACAGCTACAGGGTGGCCGACAAACATAATTATCCAGGAGCAAACTCTGGTGTGCTTGTTTGAAATTAAGCTAATTTAGTGAAAAGACGCCATTGAGATTTCTCTCCCTTGGCTGAGGAGGCCTCCTGCACGCACAGCTATTATAAAAGTCTTTATAAGTCCTGAATAAATTGCATTGAGTCTAGTGGGGTGAATGTTCACACTATTTTTCCTGTCTTTTCTCTGCGCAGGCCTTACCTTGTGGAGTGTTCGAGATGCTGTCTTTGAAGGCCACAACTTTCTGGTGATTCTGCAAATCGGCGTCAGATAGAGTGGCTATTTTGTCCGTGAACTGCTGCTTCACTCTGGCAGACAGTCTGAACAAGGCCTCAGGCTGCTGTGAAGAAACCTAAAGAGATTTAATCAGGTTAAACTTATTCCTCTAACTTTACAATTCATCAGCTTCAGTGCTGTCACTGACATTTAAAACTAACACACCTTGAAATTAAGTCTTAATACTCCAGACAACCTGGTGTTCACAACTTGCAAGAGCCGCTATGAGTGCTGATTGACCTTCCAAAGAACAAATCATCTGCTGCACATGCACATCTGGTACATTTTAGTCCTTATCCCCACTAATGTATCAGCTCAATCAGTATAAGAAGTGAATATGCTTTCCACTTATATGCTTAGACCATGCCAGGTTGCAGTCACCTCTGCTGTGACTTGCTGCACGACATCAACAAAGCAGTTAATCTCCCTGTCCAGCTTGGCACACTCCAGAAGCATGGCCTCCATCTCTTTGATGCAAGGGTTCCCATCTTCACCTGTAACATAACAACACACAGTGATGGAAAAAGAATTAAATCATTTATATAAGTAAAACAACAATACCATGCTACATGTAACAAACACACTTTCTAAAACCTGCTACATTACATGAGAAAATCCTGCAATAGTAGCTTAAAAAGCTAAGTATTGGCAACAGATGTATCAATACTGATTGCTTTATTATGAAGAATGAAACAATTAAGAGTACGTTATTTAAGGATCATTATTAGTGATGCATTAACTTGTATGCAGTACTTGCAGATTTGTGGCTTTTCAAGGTGGAGCTAATATTAATTACTTTTCTTTTCAATGTTAAAGTTTATTTTACACCATACTTTACACATTTATCATGTGTTGCGTTTATTAAAGATAGGAAATATATTAACTGGCCTGTAGTTATGTTTACTGCAACATTAATGCAGTGAGTTAAGTATGCAATAGTTGGCATTAAAACGGAAGTGACGTTAAAGCACAAACCCACCAATAACTGTTAACATTAAGTTACTGTACTTCAGCAAAGTTTCTTTCCACTTGCATCAGCTGCGCCACCAGTCAGAAATTCTGCTGGTAGCTGATACCTTCTGAATATGGGGTGTTAATTTAGAACACTACTAATTTAGAACAGTACTCGGTTAGAACTAACAACTTAGACCAGAGAAACTGAAAAGGCATAACGTTCCTCAAAGCGTTTGTAACGTTAACGTAACAGTTACCTTGGGCTTCCACCAGGTCCATCGCCACATCTGTCACTATATCCATTCCCGTCCCGATGTCCACCTGACATGACTTCAGGCTCTCCAGAGCTCCACGAACCGCGCTAAGAGACATTTTAATAGTTATCCTGTAGGACCATAGACACAACCCTCAAAACGCAAAGTTAAGCTAGCGAACGTTACACCGAAATTAGCTTAAACTGCATAACTAACGTTAAGTTTCTTGCTTCTAACATGTGTAGCTGAGCTAGCTAACCGACGAGTTACTGTATGAATATGAAGCAGCTGTGATTTAATCTGTCAGGCTTTTTTTCGATAGTTCTAATGAAGATTAATTTACGTTACAGCCAAAAGTGAAATACATAAACACGGACGGCGTAGGTAATCACGCGCGCAAAAGTAACGACAGAAGTGGCTGCGTCGACGGTCTCACTTCCGGGTTTGATTTTTCAAAGTAAAAGCTTCAACCAAAGAAAACATGAATCATAGTTTTCATCAGTTTTATTTGGGAATGGCACAAAATGACAATATACAAAGTTGGCACGTTAGGTAATATGTAATTAAATTTCTATCTATGTACAGTTAGTGCATTGAGAGATTAATGGTCAATGAAATGTTTAGGTAAACAATTTTATAAGCTTTGATGGAGATAGTTGAAATACAGCAATAAATCATAAATTAACACACTGACATGGTTTACTGTGATGCTTGGACAGAACAAAGAACATAAATGTTAATGGTAACAAGACGTCCATACTTCTCTTAACGTTGCAATTTAAACTGTCTGCAGTGAAAAAAAGCCTATGCCAAAAGAGCAGATATTTCTGATGAAAAACTTCATCCAGATTGTCACAGTATTGTTCTAAACTCATCAAAAATGAAACTGGGCACATGGGCTTCAGCAACCTTAAAACAGAGAAAACAGAGACAAATATATGTTATTATTCCACAGTGCAAACAGTAAAAATACAAGACTTAGTTCCTTAATATCTATAGTTTTGTCATTAACCATTTCTTACAGTTAAAGGGTATTACATCATACTCTATTATGATAAAAACATCAAAAGTTAAAGCTCTATCTTTCCACCACTAGTATATGCAAATAGTTGTGATTTGCTATATTTTTACAGCATAACTTGCAGCATTACTTAGGTCAAAGTTGTGCTACCTTGCGTGAAAGTTTTGTGTACTTCACATAGTCTTCCAGGAACATTAGAGCTCCCACCACATCAGAAGGCATGTCGGGGATCTTCTGACTATAATGGGATCATTTGAAAACCCACAGATGAGTTCATAAAACCATAATAGGACACATTTTATTAAAAAAAAAACCTCAGATCAAGTAAACAAAAAGAGAAACAGTAACTGTGCTCAAAATGGCCCAAATTTTGAGTTTTAATACATCATTTAAGGAATTATTTCACAGCAGTCAAGTCTGTTTTATTACCTTGTGCATTGCTCCATGATAGAGCGGATGAACTGACCAATGAGAGCCAAGAACTGCTGTGTGTATCTGGAGTGAAACTGCTTGAGCAGGGTGAGCATGCCAAGCACGAGCGGCGGCCAGTCAACTGGATCTGTGGCTTTCCTGCAAGTCATTCCTGAGGGAAAACAAGACAGCAGTCATGTGTCACTTACACGTGGAAGCAGTCTTACATATCAGTAAGTATGGAATAATGATAATTTATCACACGTATACTGAATCTGAGACGTTCCTGGAGGAAGCACCGACTTCCTAAACTTCCCAGAATGATTCTGTTTGTGTAATAAAATCAGCTGAAAAAAAACTTGCCTTGGTTTTTGCTGTACTGAAGTTTAGGCAGCTGAGCAATAATAAACAGGAAGTTGATGATGGGAAAGTAAGGAAGGCGCTTTGTGGTGATGTAGATCTGAGACAAACATAAACAGAAGAAGTTCTCTATCAGAGAATTTTGCAATATATAACAACACACAAAAAAAACAGATTTTCTAACAGAAGATTATATTTTTGTCAAACACTGATCACATTGTGTGGAAAGCAACACCCATAATCTCCAGACCTTGTTGAGTGGGTTGTGAATGCCGGCAGCCTCCAGATAGGCAGCGATGTCATACAGAAGAGTGTTATCCTCTTTAGGATATGGCAGGGATGGATCTTGGTAGTGAGCTTCAATGTCTGCCAGCAGAGACCTGGCAGGGTCACAATAAGAGTTGATGCATGGCAGATGAATGAAAGCAGTTTTTTATTCATTTGTGTTAATTACACTAATTAAATTTTTGAATTAGAGTCAAAGTAATTTATAAAATAGTATTTGTGCTTTAATGCTAATTAGGAAAAGTCACAGCACTTTTTTTGTCATTAGCATAAAGATCATTAATATAGTAATTGTACTCTTTGAAAGAACTGTATTAAATAAATATTTACATCAGATATACACACAAGTATCTTGAGCCTTAAAGCTATAGAAATAAGCAAAGTTTTGGAGCAACATCAAGTGAGTATCTCTTTATAATACTGACACAGCAATAATTTTTCCTTAACTCTAAAAAGAACAATTATTGCTGCAACACGATTCCAAAACATTAGAGAAGTGTAACAGTGTGGTCTGACTGGACTGACTTGTTGAGGTTTTCTAGTGCAGCGGCCAGATGTTTGGAGTCAAACTTGCAGGAGTAGTTCAGCTCATTGGCGATTTGCTGCCTGAGAATCTGCATCTGACCGACCTACAACAAACACATGTATTACACATTATTTTATAGCATCATGTCTTTACGGGCACCAATAGAATGTAGTGTCATGAACACACATGAGTGGGGGAGGGGTGTCATTAAAAGACTGTAAACACAATTTGAGCTCATTTTCTTATCTTCAAAGAATGAACTATGAACTACATTCAGAATTACTAATATTATAATCGCAACGGAAGAGAATACCATGTAGCAGTATCTTCATGATGGCCTCCTGGTATGCACCCCAGATCTTCTGGGTTTTGGCCACAGCACTGGCGTACACTTTGCTTGCGTTAGCTGTTGCAGAAAAAAGCGACAGTTACTTGTCAAGGAATAAAAACTTCCTTACAAATTGTAGGATTTCCCAAATCAGTACCTACCCACAATGCCCTGTACTGGGTTGACAGCAGCCAGCATGATTTTAAAAACTTCCACCACGGCTTTGTCTCTCAGGATGGTCTTCTGAAGCATCGTCAGGAAGTTCTGATGGGAGAAACAAGTTGCTGACAGTGCAAATCTTCTCAACTGTGCACAACAAGTGGACTGAGGATAATGTCAAAAACCTCAACAGACCTGGAAGTAGATAGCAGCAGGTAGCTTTGTGGCAAAGCCTGCGACCTGATTTTGTATGTGAAATTACCTGAAGTTCCTTGACAATCATGAAGCAGAGCAGGCGGTCGAGTCCGTTGAGGCCAAATGTACCCAGCGTGTTCTGGATCTCAGAGAACAGCCTGTTATTGGTGACTTCCTGGTGGCTCTTCAGGTCGTACCAGGTGTTCATCTGGTCGATGTAGCATGTTACCCTGCAGAAAGAACCGATGTTTGTCAGGGGAGCTTCTAAACATTGCCAGATTTAGCACCTACAGTTAAGACCAAGCCTTGTATTTCCATCTTCACATTAAAGTAGTTTTATGAGTGAAAAAACAAAACAAAACAAAGAACAGTTACATTTGAGGAGACATACTTGGGATCAGTGATTCGGAGAATCTCTCTGCAGAGACGGCCGATGAAGGTGGCAGACTCGTCCACAGGGGGAAACTTTGGGATGGGGATGTGGGTGGACTGGTGCACACTCTGCCAGTCCTGGATCTGATTGGCAGGAAGGAGAGAACCAATCAATCAACTCCAGTTACTGACAAACAGACAAACAACCAGAGCATCTGATATTCTTTACAGAGGAATGAACTGATGTCAGGGATGTGATCAAAAACAGTAAAAAGCAAGCTACTCCTTGAAGCCTGACCTTGGCCCGGAGGAAGCTGTTGCATTCCTGTTCCACATTGTAATTGATGATGCGGGACACTTCCTCCTGCCAGATTTTAAGGCCATAAATGCTGACATAGTCCTGGATGTATTCAAATGACCTGTAGAACCCGTCCATGGTGGCCGCCATCTCCTTCAACTTGGGCATCAGCTCACTAGACTAAAACATTGGACAATTTTTGTTTAGTCTCATCAGTTTTCACTGCTGTTATCTTGACTCTCACAGGGCGAGACATGCTCAGACATTTTAATAAGCCAGTACAAAGATGATCAATGTTGTATTGCTGGCGAAACCTGCATCTGTTCCTTGTTTTTGTCTTGCATAAATGCACAGTTATTAACAGTCAGCAGGACTCACCTTAGCCTTGGGGTTGAAGATCAGTCCTTTGTGCAGAGCATAAGCTACTCTCTTCACCAGCTCCTTCCTGATGCCATCCTCCAGAAGCTGCTTAGGATCCACCTAAAATCACATCAGAGAATGTTTAGTACAATAAAATTCGCCTTTAGTAGCTTGTAACTTTTTCTTGAGCTGCGTTAACACCAACTATGTTAAAAGCAGAAAGTAGAAGGAACATTTTAACAAGACCAAATGACTTCATCACATCATCCACCTTAATAATCCCAACAAGAGTGGTCTTCATCATCAGGATCCCCTCAGTGAAAATGGAGATGTCATGGGTGAGCTTAGCCACCTGTCATCACACGAGGAAGGATGTTAAAGCACATAAATGACAGATCACTTAACCTTCAAATTAAATCAGTTTAAATCTCAAAATATTAGGATGGGCAAAGATTATTCTACAATTTGTAGAGACGTCAGCAGGTAGTGCACTGAAATGAAATTGGCCATAAAAGCCCATTTTTTATTTAAAATTAATGATACGAAAGTTAAACCATATAACAACCTCAATTAATTTCAGGGCATTTGACTGCACTTTTAAATAAGCCATTTCAACATAAGCATCACAATTTCTAGTTATTGAAAACTGAAGTTTCTATCCCTCTGCCTGCCTAAAATGTTTCTTTATGAGGCCTCTTTTGTAATTTGCATTTCACATAAAAGCTGAGCGAGATTGAAAAATGTTCTGAAATGGCAGTTGGTGAGATCGCCTCGCTCTCACACAGCAGATCAGTCAACTCCAAACAGAACAACTTCAGGCCTCTCTCTAGCTCTCTTTCACTCCAGCAGCTACATGTACATTGTGATGTGCAACAAAAACATCAGTGATTTTACTTCATAGCGAGCCCCGAGCTGGGAGTAGTCCTTCAGCTTGTCCTTATCCAGTCGGGTGGGCACCTCCATGATGTCATGGATCTGAAGCTTAATGATCTTGGCCAGAGAGGTGAACATGCTCTCTGGGATGATCTGCAGCACCTGAAAACAAAAAGACACAAAATACCCAAGACTGAGAAGCAGCGTGAATCTAACGTATGCACAAGGGTTTTTTTATGACAGAGGAGTCAAGATCAGTCTTCAAAAGCAGATGGTACATGATGTGTCAGATGAAGAATCACATGCACAGCTAAAAGAAGCAGCACTGCATGTGAAACCAGACGGTAATAGCATCTTCAGGTACACATCCACTCAGTGTCTGTGTAATTTGCCAAACAGATGGCTGATGAAACATTAATCATGACCGCAGCTGTTACTGAACAACAAGTTGCAGCGTGCAGAGCTCATTTGTTGAGTTTTGAAACCGTTTTCAAACAAATTTCATTTTGAAGTGCAACAGGAAATGTCCAAGAGTGCTTCCTCTTTGCTAACAACCTGAAAGTCCCTACGAGGAACTTTTAACTGTTCATGAAGCAGTCTAAATGTAAACCAGACGCCTAACATCTTACCTGCATCTGCAAATGAGACGACTAGCCCTTGCCCGGTCTGCTCAGTCAGCAGAAACGCTATGAAACGCTTTACGGCAAACAGACCAGAAGAGACGACTTGTTGTTCACGAGCATGATCAGTCTGCTGTTCTCTTTTTCACTCTCTATGGTTGAAAGCAGGAGGATATTTTTCTTGAAATAATTTCAGCACTTTGTTTACGGCCAAACTGGTATTGTGCAAATAAGGGGTGAATTTCTTTCACTCTCTTCCAAAACTAATGCTTGCTCTAGACGACATTTTTACGACACTAAGCAGTACCGCTTTTGTCCACACACGCCGCTGCAATCGACACAAAACGAAAGTTTCTTGGAGCAGCTTTAAGGAGAAGCAACTTTTCATAAGATCACCACGATTTTGATGTGCTGTACCTTTCTGACATAAGCCACCAACTCTCCAGAGTAGAACTGTGAGACACTCAGCAGGTCAGCACTGTTTGCCTGGTTGATGCGCAGCAACGGAAGGTCCAGTGCAGATGCCAGCTGCTCACACACACACACACACACACACACACACACACACGAAAAGGAATTATTTTTATATCAGAGTTAGCAATTTTCCAAATCAAAGCAAACTTACAGAGATGATTTATTAATGTACTCCCTTACATTCTTTTGTTAATGTGTGAGAATGTGTGTGTGTGTGTGTGTG
>JAPZDX010000024.1:20117779-20130565 GCA_029783625.1 Naso annulatus
TTGCAACCTACCGTAGCAGAGTAGGACATACTTTGCATCAAAAAATCGATTCTCACTCGGTGTTTGGATACTGGGACAAGGACAGTAGTCCAGTTAAATGGCCCAATTGAGCTATAACAGTAGCTCGATTTAAGTGTGCATGTAAACATACTGACTGTCTCCTAATGGTGCGGTCACCTGTCCCCCTTCCTTTCACAATAAGTGTCTTGTGAAAAATGGGTCCAATTCTTACTCCAGTTACTTCTGTACAAAGTAATCTGTTTTAATCTGTGCTCAATATCATTTTTTCCTATTGAAGTGAATAGTTTAGGGCCCGACAAAATGTGTCTACACTAATACTGTTTTACTGAACTAGGAACCTGTTGAATGCCTCTCTGACTGTTGATGTCTGAATGTATTGAAAAAAAATGTTTAACTCAGCAACAGGCATTCAATAAATAAGGCATTCCCACTTCATCTTTCATTTTGAAGAGCATTGCAAATGTGTCGGCCAAGTGCCACAAATTTCTGCTGGTTGCTGCAATTTTGTGGGTCCTCTGGGACAAACTGCAGTATTTTTCCCTTTTCCCATCATCATTAGTACTGCTGCCACCCTGTAATCTCTCTTTCTGTCACTGAAGCAATGGGGCTTCTTTCTCCTCTGTGGTCTCGTAATTGTGAGGTAATCATCTTTCCCTCTTGAGAGCTAAAAGACTGTGTTTACACTTGGTTTCTGAAGGCTTGACTTGGCAAGATACCAATTTACTCTCTTCAGCAGCAGACTGAAGCAGCTCTTCTCATTACCTCACACCAGCTCTGCACTTATTGGTTGCTATGGATTATCAGAACACGAGAACATTCAAAAATGTTTCCTGAAACTACTTTTACTTTCTGAAGAAATGGTGCCTGTGAAAACTGTTGAAAGAGTGCTCTGTGGATTACTAGGAACAGCTTTTCTGGAAAGAGATATTGGTAAGTTTTTGTTTGTTTTTGGTGATGTGGGTTGTACTTAAATGGCTTTTGATACAGTGCTCTTTAAATGGTTTTAACATGGTGGCTTAGTGGTTGGCACTGTTGCCTCACAGCAAGAAGCTCCTGGGTTTGATACCCGGCTGAGGTAGGACCTTTTTGCGCGGAGTTTGCACGTTCTCCCCATGTCTGCGTGGGTTCTCTCTGGGTTCCCCAGCTTACCCCCACAGTCCAAAGACATGTAGGCTAATAGGTGACTCTCAATTGCCTGTAGGTGTGAATGTGAGCGTGAATGGTTGTTTGTCTCTATGTATCAGCCCTGTGATGAACTGGCAACTTTTCAGGATGTACCTCGCCCTCGCCCAATGTTAGCTGGGATTGGCTCCAGTCCCCCTATGACCCTGCAAAGGATAAGCGGTTATGGATAATGAATGAATGAATGAATGAATAAATGGTTTTACCTGAACTTCTGGAGAAAAATTCACATCTTGATCTGCTTTGCAGGGTTGTGTGTCATTTGGCTGGCACAGTTTCAATATAATCATAGCTGATTTAGAGGTTCTATCACCTCCACTGGCCTCAGCTAAGCCCCTTTTGGCTTTTGCATCATTCCAAGCAGTGTCTTCAGTCGTGACTGTCACATGGACACACAGTCACGGTCGTGCTCACACTCATGGTTCAAAAGGGCAAAGACTGACTAATGGCCACAACATGTAAACAACATTAACTGTCTCCTTTTTTTCTCCCTCCTAATAGCTCTCTATTAATCTCTCTCCCTGGAAATACTTGCACGAGGCCATCTTCTACTGTGCAGTAAAGAAGTTATGCCTGTGTACATGTACACATGGTCCTGTAGTTTAACTGACCCCCCCCCCCTCCCCCGATATTGTCCCAAACCAAACCCTCTAGCACACACAAATGCTTCAAATCTGACTTCTCGGACCCAACAGATCTTAGTCTCAGCAGTCGGGCTTTATCTAAATCCCTCTACCACCATGATGGATTGGATCCGATCAGACACAGCCCACAAGTCCATTTGATGGTGCATTGATAACAAAGTCAAGTGATAACATCCAATGCTCTGAACTAGGAGAAACATTAGAAAGTCCCTCTCTCTTTCTCATGGCTGTTGTTGCTTTTCCATTAAAGGGAGGAGGCTGTCTGCTAGCTAGCAAAGTTTTTAACCATATTTGAAAACAAAACACAATGCTTGCAAGATGCACATAGCCATTTTATTTCTCTCTTGTATTTGTTTCCACCTTATTTCCCTTTTTTGTTATTCTCCTCTTTCCTTATATTCCAGCCACCGTTCCTTTCTTGCTCATCAGTTCCCATCCATTAATCCTTCTTTTCACATCCCTCTATTTATTCTTCCATCTGTCCCTGCTTGGCCTGGGAACAGACATTCCTGACCCAGCCTTATCTTTCGTGCTTAACAGCTATTGCAGCATCTCTAACAGAAACCCTTTGCTGGTTGTTTACCCGCAGTCCTACGAGTTCAGGGACTGCTCAGATTAATCTACTTAACTTTCACCTTTAATCCAATTGGGACACACTTAATAGCCATTACGAGTGTTGTGTAAGGTGTATATTCATTAATGCATTCATTCATTCAGCAAGGCATTTATCAGATCCCTGTTCATTAAACACTGGACCCAAAGTTTGTCAGTTTGAGGCCCAAAACAGTTGGTTAATCACCTCCTTGGATCCAAAAGGATAAAAAGAAAATAGTCTTGACAATTTCTTTTTGTACTTGGCACAGACTATAAAACACATTGAGGACTGCACAGTAGGTCTACATTCAAACAAATTAAGGAAGCAGCTACAATTTGAGATGTTATCAATGAGATTTGTTTTCTATAAAAATATGTCATTTTAAGATGGTATGGAAACATTATGGCCAGTGTGTAGTCTCTAAAAAAGGTAGCAGAGATTTTCAGTTTAACAGTTAACTTTCTCTCCGGGGTGACAGTGCAAAGGGTTGGGATCAGTGTGTTGGTAGCTCAACGGAAGGTTGCCAGAAAGTAGGACGGTACGGCTCTGTTTTGGTGCTATCCACAACTTTTAACAATGGAAACGCAAATAATTTCATGCTGCGCTGTACCCAATCAAAATGTTCTGCTTGTTGGAAACAAGCTTCAGTCAGGCCAGATGCCCAGTTTATTTACCTCACTATCAGTCTCTACTATGGCCAAAAGAGGGCATCTTTCTTCATGGTCACTGCAATCAAATAATTTAGCCCAAACTGTCTGATTGACATGTTTACGTTGCATGATTTTGCAAGTAAACCTCGACATCCAGCCCTAAAGGCTGTTTCATTAACAACAGTAATTAAGTTATCTCCAAGACTTCCTTGTTGTGGTTTTTGGTGTCTGGAGACCACTTGAAAGCATCGTTCTCATAGAGGTCATCAAGCTGATTGATGGCTGATTAGAGATATGGGCAAAGCTTCCTCTAAACTCCTAAAGGATTCAGCACTTTCATGACCTGGACAATTTTACTGGATGGATGTTGATAAATCTGTGTACTTTGGTCGGCGTGGGAGGGAGACATAGAAGGAGAGCAAAAAAAGAGTGAAAGAGCAAGGAATAGTGATAGAAGATTCCGAGCATTGTAATTAGGTGAAATGACCTGGGGGTCATGTGAAAATGTGACCCCACCCCACTCTGTGTGTCTATAAATGTTTTATTAAGCTTCGTTTGTACTTAATAAGCAGAGGAAGATGAAGTGAAGGTGCCTTGAGGAAGTGAGTAAAGGCTTTGTTTTTCAAAAAGCCACATTGGTATTTAAATCATCTTAAGAGAAGATTCTCCTCCTTAAACCCCATTAAGCAACAATGTTAGTTCCTCCACTGGAAAACTTTCCCTTTTTCTTGTTAAGTGTAACAGGCATAAAAATTCTGCTCAACTTGTGTACTGAAAACGAATACATGCAATGATTCCAGTGCAATTAATCCACCTACTAGCACTCATTTTCATGAATATGGCTCAGAAAAATTAAGCAATTATCCCTGCATTAAATGGCTTCTGATTTTTCTTGTGTCCTGGGATTGTTCAGTCTATTACATTTATTATAATAAATTATGTGTGATTATTTATTTATTTATTTATTTATTTAAATTTGGGCTCAAGCTTTATTATGACTTAAGGAAATGTCTTACTATCATTTTGAAACTTCATTTGGCCATGTCTTTGATGTTAATATACATTTACAGTTTGAAAAACTAGATGAAAAGTAAAACGGTTTAATTATGCACTTTCTTCAGGTGTCATGAAACAGTCCAGCTTGTGTCACATTTATAGTCTTAACAAAGAAAATAAAAATCTATTTCTTATTTTCCCAGAGGCGTTGCGTTTTTTTCACGTACCAGAATTATGTCCCCGTCCCTCTCAAGGCAATGTTAGCCAGCTTCATTGCTTAAACAAAGTTGCTCATCTGTAATGGCTGCAGGTACAACAGCCAATATTAACAGTGCCATTAAGTACAAGGTAGTGCAGTGAATCTCATTGAAAATAGTGCTGGCCATCAATCTCAAATGCGCCTATCCTGAGGCCACTGTAGTATTTCAAGCTCCATAACTTTAGGCAAGTTAGTGCCACACTCTTAAGTTATTCTGGCCGGTAAATTGTGTGCCCGCAATCGTATCTTAAAGTTTGTAGATGTTGCCTGCATTGCATAATAATAAACTTAATTTAGTTAGGGACACCACACACGCACACACACGCAAAAGAGAAATCAGATATTCTGTAAAAGTAATCTTGCACTGGATTGTTGTACCCGATTCCTCCCAATAAGTGCAGTAACACTGCTGCTATCGCTTTATGTTTTGACATTCCTCACGGATCACGTTCTACAGAGGTCTTATACACTCGTTCTACACAGGAGGCCAGTCTGCTTTCTAGTATTTATCTCAATGGCTAATTAACCCCATGTAAAAAGATTTGGAGAGGTTCTCATTAACCCCACATTACAAGCAGCCGTTTGATTGCCTTGTGGACATCATTCATGTAATGATTGCTGTCATGCCTGAAAACACACAGTGAATGTGTGACTAGTTACTCCAGTAAGAGAGTGCATCTCTTGTTATTTGAGGAAGTGTTTTGTTTATGCATAAGTAAAGCATCATAGTTTTTTTTTCCCCTCCTCGGCCTGTCACTTTGTGTTGTACGTGTCAACCTCTTGCTGTGCAGTCTTGGCAGGGAAAAGAAAGCAACTGGCTTTGCGTCGAAGGTCTGACAGTGTCTTGAAATATTGGCGTTGCTCTTGTTTATTTAGAAGTCAAAATGAAGCTTTATGTGTGTGTTTGCATTGTGTGTGACATTCCTACCTTGGGTGGCTCTGTTGTGTAAGCTTCAATTCGGCATGCGTTTGTCAGCTACTGTTTTGTTTTTTTTTAGTCTTTCCCTTTCTTATTTGATGACAGTCACTTTCACTGAAGCTGAAAATTCTCTAGCTTGAACACATCGTCCTGGCAACAGCCAACTGCCCATCAACTGGGCTCAACTGTGACAGAGAAGAGAACGCCAAAACAATTAGATGTGAAGTCAGTATGGGATAGCAGACGAGTGAGAGTGGGGTTTTACTAGAGCTGCCTTTATTTTCCCATCGAATGTCAGGAAATCTCTGTTGTTTAAGATTCTCATTGTGACCAAGATGAGCGATGACTGCACAGTCAAATGCAGACAGTGTATTTTAGAATTTAGGCTACAAGTTTTGTTGCTTGATTGTCAGGTGGTCGTTTGACTTTATGGTACAGATGAAGGCACATGCAATAAATTAGGCCACAGCTGAGCTGGTCCATCTCTGATGATGACTGACAGCATGGGGTCCATTGTCTTGCTCTTTCCCATGTATTATTCTAGCTCACTGTTTGATTTCATTTTTGCTGAATAACAATAACAATGCCTCTTGGAGTGCTCTGATATTCAATCTTTATTTTTTTCCATGTCAGGGGTTAATCTTTGCAAAATGATGCACAACAGATATAAGAATGAGAATTGCAAAATCAGGGCCATAATCATGTTGTTTCACACTAATGGATAGCCAGTGGCAAAAGTGACACCCCCTTTTTTGACATTGCATCTAACAGGGTCTGCAGATGTTTAAAAAAAAAAAAACTGAATACTACTACAAAAATAATACTTTAAATGGTCAAAAAGAATCAAATAAAAGCTTTCTCAGAGATGGAATGCTGTGGTTTTACAAGCAAATAATTGGATAAATTAAAGAAGAAGAATCCATAGTCCTGTTGAATTGGTGTCCCGTCACAGAAGACCATTTGGGGGAATCCACACAAGCACTTTAAAGTGTAAAAGAGCTGAATAACTCCTTTGATTGGAGGGAGTTCATTGGGTTATGTTGCAAATGTGTGTGGTCTCTTACTGAGAGTATAGGAAACAAACACTTCGGCTGTTCTCCCGAGTCTCTTCAGGCACTTGACAAAGTGAGCCATGCATTTCTTTTTCACACCATCCATTCTTGTTGCTAAGAGACTGGTTGATCTTTTTTCTTGACCCAGCTCACTTCCTCTTCTTTTTCCTTTCTGTAAATCACACTATCCTGCTTTCCTAAAATATTCATAAATGACATTTAACTATATCCATAAATAAACGGTTTTTATATAGACATTTAGAGACATGTGCCAGTTATAGACTGCTTAAATATTGATCTGAGTCATGGTGTTGAAGTGATGATGCTGCATTACTACACTTCAGATGTATTTGTTCACATCTCCTCCTGTATGTGGAGGGAATTGTTCATATCTGGATGCTTTCCTCCATGTCATTTGAGCACAAAGACATGAGTGTAAATGACTCCAGTTCTTTGAGTAAATGCTTAGCGCTCTGATGGACTTTGCTAATAGAGTTCTAATGTCCAGTGTGCATCTCTTTATTTGATATTTGTTCCAAATGTAACTCTTCTGGCTGTTTAAACTCTTCTTTCGACCCTTGGGAGGGTACGTGGAAATTAAGTTTGTCTTTGTTTTTAAACAGATCCTCAGGACTTGTCTGTCAGCATGTCAGTTGACAACATCATCATTGGAATACGTTTTTGAGCTTCACCTTTCTTCCCCCCCGTTGTTACGCCCACCTATTCCAGTCAGTGTTTTCAGTCAACCTAGTTAACGAGAAGTGCTTTCTTATATCACTGGAACTGAAGCTCTTAGAAGCTATTTACCTCTCTAAAAGACACACAAGACTTTGAATTTATTTTTCTACTCTGCTAGTCTCTTTTTCACTCACTCACATACAAAGTTGTGATTTAGAAGAACATTTGTATCTGTACAAAAGAGCATTTCTGAAAGATGGGATATTCAAAGAAAGAGCAACTGGATGGTCATGAATTGTCGACACTGTGGTCTCTCTAAATGAACAGTTGGTTGAGGTTAAATCCTCAGTGCATATGTCAGTGTCCACCACATGCATTCTACAGGCTTAAGCTTTTTGCATTAGGACACATTGTTTTGCATTGATATGGTTTGACAATTTACTTGACATTAGTTAATTATTTGAAGGTTAGAACCATCAAGGTAACTCATATTTCAAAAGACCTTGTTATTCTTGGGAAATTTCTTTGCTCTCAGTTATAAATTAGACTTATGGAAAATAAATAATTGTGAAAACAATCAAAAAAGTTTCCAAAACAGCAATCAGCACAACAGTGTTTGATTAAGTTTTTGTTTTTATTGGTTATTATACAGTTATTATTGCTGGAGATAGACTTAGTAGTCATTCTAAGCTTTAATGCAATTTTGTAGGACTTGACTTAAATATTCGACTGTTGGAGTTTTCATTTATTGGGTAGGTATTCGGTTCACATTTTTAGATGGGGATATTTGTTTTTTAAAACAAAAGAGACATATTGCAGAGCCATGTTGTCCATTTCAGCCAAAAATGGAGAAAATGCTGAGTCCTTCATGCAGACTGCTGTGCTCACCAGCAGCATGTCGAAACACTGAAAATGTGTACTGAGGCAGGATTCACCTCAGATAGAGTAAATTGTTGAGGTATCGCAGAGATGCAGGGTGTGACTGATTCTTCACAGGGTCCTGGGTTTTTTCCCAGACACTAATGTTTTCAAAATTTGCACTTAAAAGTTTAGGGTCAACCTAAACTGAATATGCACTCCAATACTGAAAGATATTTTGAATGCTCATCCTTAATGTCTCCTCTGACATGCGGTAGCATACTGTGAGGCTGCTCCTCCCCACAGGCAGCCATCTGGAAGAGAAGGGAAAAATGGAGGTATGTAGGGAGGCGAACATCTGGTCTTTGCGGAGTTTGCACTGACAGGAAATGTGATGGATGGGAGATTTACACCCAGCCGGCCCTAGATATGGACCTATACTTTTGTTTTTATAGGCCTGCAAAACGGTCAGCTACGCCTCTGGCTGGATTATTTGTTTGTCATACTTAATGATAGACTATCACATCTGTGATGGAGTCGTACTATTAAATCAGGTTGTTGTTTCATAATGGATGCCCAGATCAGAGCAGCGTCTGTGAGACTATCTAGCCTGTAGAAGTATTTACTATAGCTTACTAGTATAAGCCGTGTTGATAATGGATTTCTGTGTACATTATAGTGTATTACTACAGATGACATCAAGCTTAACTGCAGTGTTTATGCTTTTTGCTGCAGTTAATCTTCTCTAAACTCACTGTGGTGGTTGTTAGTTGTAAATGGTATGTGTGGGATTATCCAGATATTAAATAATCACCAAATTTGATTCTGATGTCCTGATAGGTTGAAATCAAAATGCAACAACATGCCAGTGAGCTTTGCCAAACCAGGAGTAAAGTAAAATTCACCATCGCTTGCATTAAATATTTTGCCTGTGCTGCCACAAAACTTTGATGTGTTATTTTGCCCAGTTTAATTATGCATTGATAAATTTAAGCTGATGAGAACTTAATTCCCAGCTGGCCTGGCCTCCTGTTGTCTTCGCTTAATGAAAGTACTTTTAGATCTCAGACTTTCTCTCATATGATTTTAAAAGTTCTTTGCCTGACATTTGACAAGCGTTTAATTTCAAAAATCAAAGCAGATTACAATATGGAACATGGAAATGTGTGATAACGAGCAGCCATGAAGTTTGTGCATGCCTTCCAGCGGTTAACTATATTATTATTTTGTAGGTGGTCCAGAAACCTGGCAAACTGTGTTCCATGTCTTCATTTACATTCCTCTATAGCATACATTTAGTTGGCTGCCTCGTGTGTCTACAATATTCATAGAAACCTTGGTGTTAATATGAACATTCTCTTCATTACTTTGTAAATTCCTTGATGATTAAAGAAATAAAGGATAAGTATACATGGTGAGAGTGATTCATTTTAGCTTTGTGTTTCAGATTAATGCCTTTAATAAGGCATAACGAGGATGAGTGTCATATTTAATAACATAATGTACTAAAGGGGAAATGTATCTGTACTGATGTACACTGACTTTTGCCTCTGTACATTACTTAAAGTGGACATGTGAGTTGGCAGTGCAGTCACTGTAAAGTGCATTAGTTGAGGCATCATGTCTGCAGTGGTAGAGAAATTAAACTCACACACTGACCCTCAGCAGTACGCAGAGAAAACACTTGGCAGTACTCATAAAGAGACAGCACTCAGCAATACACTTAGAGAGTGATGCAGAAGATAATAAAGACAAAGTATAATAAATCTATGCAGACACATATGAAGAATGTGCATACACAGTTTATCTCTCACCCTTACGTCAATGTTTGCAAACTCATGCATATTGTGGTCAGAAGTCATTTTAACTACAAGCACAAATTTGCATGAATGCTAGTTTACAACAATGCACTGAGATGTAAAATGTGCACACAGTCCAGCAAATCCCAGCCTACTGCATGACAGCCAGGCAAAACACAAATGTGCACCCTTTCATGCGTTCTCACAGGCACGCACATAATATTGACTCTGAAGGAATTCCAAGCAGCTCCTTAATCCAAACAAGTGCTGACTGAGGCTTAAATTGGATTGAGCGAGTGAGGAAGAGAGCAGAGATGTTGAGATGCGCAGGTGAGAGTGCAAGGGGTTTGGAGATGGATAGTGAGAAGGGAAGAGAAAGATACTGAGTGCAAAGAACAGGATTTTTCCTGAAAGTATTTGTGCTTTTCAGGTATTCCATTGTTTAAAAGAATCGACTTGTCTGTTCTGATGTTTGTGCTGCACTCAGACTGTTTCAGGAACGTCGGGCCCGGTATTTGCTGCATTCTTCAAGCCAGTTTTTTTAATTAGATGTTACTATAGCGGTATTATTGTGAGGTTAAACCACAGGCATTGATGAACATCATTGTTCTGGTTTGACTGCACACTTCCTGCGATCTTTTGTTAGTATTCTGCACGTATTACTCTAAATTAATTTTATTTAATACGTTGAATTAATAAGTTGATAATGTATTCTCTTTTTTGCTGTCATCCTGCAGGTATGACTACAGGGAGATGCTGTACAACTCCACGTTCTGTTTGGTACCTCGAGGACGACGGCTGGGTTCCTTTCGCTTCTTAGAGGCTTTGCAGGTCAGTGAAGCACGTTGCTAATGATTACGAACATGTTTCTCATTATCGCAAGGCGTAGCTTTTAATAAGTCCAAATGAGTTACATTTGGTGCATTGTGGTGACTCAGAAGTTTGAATGTGCCCTGGGGTCTTAGTAAATATTAAATCTCACCCTCTCCCGTCTTTTCTGTTGCTCACTACGAACTGATAAAGTGAAACTCCCACAGAAGAAACTGTTATGCAGTTGGCTACAGTTGTTGGAGGACAAAAGTAACCAGTGGAAAATTTAGCCCCAAATTAACCCAAATAAAAGGATTATAAGTCCTTCAGTTTTCAGGTTTCTGATTTGCCTGGGTTATTAAGGTAAACGCTGACATCATAATTACCAAACACAAAGTTGAACTGGTTCAAGAAATCTTGTAGTGTGTTAGTGCTGAAGCTATGGTGACCAAACAATAAAGCCATTAATCAGTCGTTAGGAATGGAAAAAGCGATTTACTGAGTTACTCCCAGAAGCTCTCTCAACCCACTGCCAGTCATTTTGTTATTATGCAGACAGTGTTGATACAGCTGCCTGTGATTCAGTGTGTTCACTGCTCTCCTTGCCATCTTTTCTCTCATGTCGTTTAACTCTTTTCACTTCTTTTATTCGAGTTTTCCCTCACCTACCTGAGGTGGAGATGTGTAAGCTTCTTGGATAACAGTGCTTTAGGCTCAGACTACAGTTATAGTTATGGAATGCAAGTAAAAAATGTAGGAAAATATTAAAAGTTGCTTTATTAGTCAGTGTATCCCAATAAATACTAATGTAGAGGAATAATCCAGTGTGCAAGAATTAATAATAAACCTCTTATTGAACATCAGTAAAAATAGTTGTTAGGAACATCCCTTTATGTAACTACCAGTTATAATTAACATGATTCTGAAATTTGACCAGCAATCTTTTTTTGAATATTAAAGAAATATACAGTTAAATATATGGACAGAATTGAAAATATTTCCCTTGAACAAATTAAACTATCTCATGAGTGAGTTTTTTGCTGATTCTGATCGTATTACAGCCAACAAAAAAAATATCAGGCTGAGCAGATGTAGTTTTCATTGAAAATTGAAAATGGTGCATAGCATATTAAATAAACATAAAGCGCTGTTGTGACAGCAGTGGAGTGCTGGGCCTTTCAGATGATCACATATAGGTATTCTTTGGAAACTTGAGGTGTCCTTTGCTCATTTAAACTTGTGAAGGGTTCATTGCAAGGCTGGAAAACAATCCTCTGTAGAAATTATAAAATGTCTCCTTCAGAAGCATTCTGAGGCACACTGTTGGATTAGTGCAAAATTAAAATGCCCTCATTTTCCATGGCAAGTACTTGACAAACAACCACGGCGTTGCGTAAAGCTCTGTTGATTTAGAACAAGCCCTTAGCTGCATGTAATGCCTAAATATGCTGTATGTGCCTCTACTCTGGCAAATATTTGGTAAAGAGAACAGGTATTTGACCCTGAATTGTCTTCAAACACGCCTGGTACCTAGATGAAATGTGTCCACATTTTGTATTTTAGTGAATATGTACGTGAGAATAGAATGTGCGTACATTCGATTTCAGGTACTGACTTGTTTTCTCCTCCAGTGATTTACAGTCAATATTCATGTCAATAAAAAAAAGTCAATATTTATGTAATTAAAGCACAAAAACAGCCCAAGTCATGATTAGTTTTCTTCTTTCCGTGTGAGTTTTGTTTGTGTCAAGCACTGCAGTCCTGGGGGGGCAAAAGCAGAGAAATTTAAAGCAAGTAATAATAATAATGGTGCCTTTTGAGTTTAAAGTAACTCTTTATTGACCAGAATGTACATAATAATTGCATAACTGGGAAACCGGGAGTGCAGCAGGGTGAGGCAGTGGACTGAAGACCAGGTTGACGCAGAAAGAGAAAGCAGTGCAGCTGCAGTAGAGTTAGTGTGCAGAGGTTGGCAGGAGTGTAGGGCTGGACCACAGCCTCGAGGTATTAATGCGTAATTCCACTCACAGCCTCATGCAGGAGCACAGAGGTTAAGGGCACATGGACACTGGAGAATTTGGAAAAGTTGAAGGCAAGGCAGCAGCTGCGGTCAAGGGTGGAGATGTTTGTGACATTGAATTATTATGAGCTGTGTGGTGATTGAGTTCCTGACTGATTTGACCGTTGATGAGGAGCACAGACCTGCTGTGTCGTGTTTTGCAATGCGTGTATCGTGACAAACAGGAAACTAGAGTCACATTGAGTTTCTCCTTTACACGTGTTTGCAAAACTAAGGGAGTTCATAGCAGTGAGTTTCGTTAAT
>JAPZDX010000024.1:20148647-20170233 GCA_029783625.1 Naso annulatus
ATTGCATAACCCCAGTGGAAAGTGAATGCCTAATAATATAAAAGAGATAGCTTGTTGTACAACCACAAAATAAGTTTGATTATGTTATATATGATTAAAAATACATGTATTGGATTCATTACAATTTGCATGCTTTGAAAACTTTATTTTTAATATATTTTTTGATTTATTAGTCGAGCAACTCTCTAGTCTCCATTAAGCACTGTGCCACAGCGCCCCCTATCTCCGCTTGGTGCTCACAGCGGGCTGTCTGTCAGCGTCGGCCTCAGCAGCAGACTCCTCCTCCGCCATTTTTGATTGTAAACATCCTGCAGATTTTAAAAGGACAGCGGTGAGCGGGAGGAAGGCGACTGGCGCCATCTTGGCTGTTTTAATGAGTACAGCAGGGAAGACATCGCTGGGAGAAATAACATAATAACTGGAATTTCACTCTAAAAGGGGTACTGTCGGTAAGTGTGCTTGCAGCGAAAATATTTGCGCACTGTTTTGTGTATTTGAAGAGACCAAATAAGCATGCACGTTTGATTTTACTTGATGCGGCCTTCATTGTACAAGGAGACGTTAGCCACCAGCTAACGTTACAGTTGTGCTGGTAGAGGGAAAAAGTATGAGCAGGCTTTGATGGACGCCTCGTTCCCGACTGCTTGACTTTCTTTTCATGGGTGAATAGTAATGTTGTCCGCCGTTTAAGAAAGTCTATAGTTCTACGTCAAGGAAGTTAACTTCATGTTACATTTACATGAACATTCCCGCTAACGTACACAGGCTCCGCACACAACTCAGCGCTTCTTTTGTAGTTAGCAGGCAGCTAGTTTGTTAGTTTGTCCCACTTGATGGCGCCGACTATATACTGGCGTTGACCAACCCCTTGGCGGGTTTAATGTATTGATTTTGCAATATAATAAGTGCACAACTTTCATATCCAAGTAAGTTTCACCTTTTGCTTATTTATATAACGTTATCTGCGTATTTCACGGTTAAGTTTCAACTGAATTATGGAGTTCGGGAAAAGGCGGACATGTGGGTTTCCAATGTTATCCTCCGTAAGTGGAAAATAGGCGGAACTGAAGTCAGCGCTTGTTTTGATAAAATGTCCTTTTCCTTATAAAGTAGCTGGCTTTGGTGTTATGCCGACAATGCGCAACGTTTATATAAACGATTAAAGTAAATTGAATTGAGCGTTAACAAATGAAAAGGGTGCTTTGAATGAGCTTTATTGACGTTAGTGTCAACGTTATAACTGTTACGTTAGCTTACACACCTCCTGCATAACATTAGCCGATCTTAGCAGCGTTAGCATGAAGTTGCTGTGAAAATATTTATTTGAGACAACAGACTCTAAACTTTCTCAAATAATCTGAAGGGTTATTCTCACTATAAACCAAAGTAATCCAATATAGTTGGCAGAACCGATCTGTGTTCTTAAGGTAACTCGATCATGTTTCATTTTTGTGTTGTTGCCTGTTAAATTTTTTGAGGTAAAGATTATCCTCACATAACTGTAGTCCAATCTCCCAATGGTAATACTAAGCATTGATTCTGGACTACAGTCTGTCACATTTTCTTTGGTAAAAAACTCGACCCCTTTCATAAATTGCAAATATCAGAGATGATATTAAAGTCTACTGAAAACAGATTTGTTCTTAAACACCTGAAATGGATTGAACAGTGCGACTAGTTTCTGTCTTTTGGGTAGTTTTTTTCTTTTTATCCTGACATTTTGTGTGGCTTCTTCTTTTACATAACCAAATGACTTGTGCTATTCAGGTATCTCATACTGCAGTGTGAGTGTGTGAGCCAGGGGAACCAGGGCAATGTTCTACGCCCACTTTGTCCTCAGCAAACGTGGGCCGCTGGCCAAGATCTGGCTAGCGGCCCATTGGGACAAGAAGCTGACCAAGGCCCACGTGTTTGAATGCAACTTGGAGAGCAGTGTGGAGAGCATCATCTCACCCAATGTAACAACACAGAAGTGCAGTCTCTGCGTTCTGGTGGTCCTGCTGCAAGCTGTGTGTTTACTTTGTAGGCTTAAATTGTGCAAACGTCTTGAATTTTTGCAGGTCTTTGTCCCTCCCCTGTTGTTACAGTCCAAGAATTAATGGAATTTTTTTGTTCGTTTGTTTGCCAGAGAATAAATATAATAGATCTTAAAACATTGGAGCAGATTTCAGTGTTTTATTGCAAAGTGCTTTTGTGAAACTCTGTGTGTCTTGCTTTTAAATCAGAAAGTGCCTACATCATAATGCACATTGTTGAAACAACTGATGAAACAGTGCAGTCTTATTTTTCAAGAGAAGTGTATCTTACAAATATGACTTCTCTTTGACTCAAGGTATCTGTTCCTTTTTTTTCTTGTAGGTGAAGATGGCATTGCGTACATCAGGCCACTTGCTCCTTGGGGTGGTGAGAATCTACCACAGGAAGGCCAAGTACCTGCTTGCTGACTGTAATGAAGCCTTCATCAAGATCAAAATGGCTTTTCGGCCAGGTACGAAGAGATGATGTGTCAAATTAGGACCAGAGCACAAAGCTTCCTTTAATTTCCTTCTCAAGAAATAGATTTGTGCATTTCTGCATTTTCTGCTGAAGCAATGACAGGGCGAAAAGAGTGGAGGCTCTAGTGGCCTTTCCATCATTGACAGGTTAACAATTGGAAAACCAAATGATTTGTTATATAAAATAGTAAAAATATACAATTGAAAATTTTTTCTTAATTTTTGATAAATTTTCTTAGTGAAATACAGTTTTTTAAATTGTCACTGTGGTACTCCTGGTGTGGTTGTTCTTTGTAAAGCATTGGGTCATTGATGAACTGTTACAGCAATGTTACTGCTTGTGTCTTTAGGTGTGGTGGATCTGCCCGAGGAGAACAGAGAGGCAGCCTATAATGCCATCACCTTACCAGAGGAGTTTCATGACTTTGACCAGCCGCTTCCCGATCTGGAGTAAGCTAGCTCCATTTGCTGCACTCATGTCATTCCTCTATTTTTTTTTATTTTTAACACCTTCATAAGTTAAAAGTTAATTTGTTCTGTATGTGGAGACCCTTGCTGCTGACAGTTGTGCTGGTGTAGTTCAGTTTGCCTGTCAAACTCCTATTGGTTTACCATCCCTAAAGCCTTTTTGTATTTTATTTAAACAGTGACATAGATGTTGCCCAGCAGTTCACCCTGAACCAGAGCAGAGTAGAAGAGATCACAATGAGGGAAGATGTTGGCAACCTCAGCCTCCTGCAGGACAATGACTTTGGTAGGACAATACACTAATAGCACCCACCACCACATGTGAATGGTTAGATTTCAAGTGTAATTATAGCATAAATCATTTTTATCGTTGTAACAACCTGCTATTTTCTTTAGCTGACTTTGGTATGGATGACCGAGAGATGATGCGTGATGCCAGCACGTTTGAAGAGGATATCATGCATGGGGCCACAGCCTCTAACCTTTTGCTAGAGGCTGAGCCTGGCCCCGCTAATCTCCCTGATAAGTCCAACCACATGGAGTATGATGATTTTGGGGATGGCTCCATGGGCAACAGTGATGGAGGAATCCTGGGTGAGTTTTTTTTCCTAAGGCTATAACTGACAACTGTTGGTTGCTGGATGAGATATTTATAAATGGAAATCCAGAATAATTGTCAAGTTAATCCTTTTTGTTATTTTCCAGTTGATAAGCTACTGAGCTCTGACGATGGAGGTGGTATTTTTGATGACCCTCCTGCCATCACAGAAAGTGTCATGATGCCTCCAGATCATGGAGATGATGAAGATGACTTTGACAACCTCCAGTCACGTAAGTGCAGCTCTTTTGTCTATTAGCAAGGCATATGATCAGGAATTTATCTTTATCTTATACATGTCTCTCTTTATCTTGAAGAGTCGCCAAGTATCTATTAAAATAATTTACATGTGGAGAATGGTCTCAACTGCTTGCATATGTTGCAAAGATCTGCTGAACAACCTGCTTGGTCAATTGCCTTTATAAATGGAGGGCACATTGTATCAGGATTGGCCTTATTCAGGGAAAATAATTCAACTCGTTTTTGTGTGGGTGTAGCTGGTCCGGACAGCCCAGACTCTGGCCCAGCAGAGCCACTGCCAGCAATGGCCGACCAGACAGAACAGACAACTCTGGTTCACAACGAGGATGAGGCCTTTGCACTGGAGCCCATTGACATTACTGGTAAGATCTTGCCTCACCTTTCTGCAGAAATGAAACACAATAAATAAATAAATATATATTTTTTAAAACTTTTCACAGAAGCTAATTTCTAAATGTTTCACTTTTGCTATTTTCAATCTGTATTTGGGAGAGCAAAGGCAGAAACTCAGAGGAAATGGTGCTTTTACACATTTTACTGAGTGTATAAAGACTTGGCTGAAGTATCTATGTACTTAACACTGGAACATGATTGGAATTTGTCAACCAGTAAAATTATTGCCTCACCTTTTACTATCCTTTGAATATCTCAGGTTGTGTTGAGCAGGAAGTATTGCAAATGAATGAGCATGGCTGCAAAAACTCAGCAACACAACGTTGATTTGCAGTATCGTTGGACATCTGTAGCATACATGCTGAACATTACCTCCAAAAGTGTGTGTAAAGCAGTCATGAAGATTTTATTTTGTCATGTCTCCAGTAAAAGAGACCAAGGCAAAGCGAAAGAGGAAGCTGATCGTGGACAGCGTGAAGGAGTTGGACAGCAAGACCATCAGGGCCCAGCTGTCAGACTACTCTGACATTGTCACCACCCTGGACCTTGCCCCTCCCACTAAGAAGCTTATGATGTGGAAGGAGACTGGAGGAGTGGAGAAGCTTTTCTCTCTTCCTGCTCAGCCCCTCTGGAATGCCAGGCTGCTCAAGGTAACAAATGTTTGTAATAAATACGCCTGTGTTTGTGAATAAATATGTACACATGTCCACCCATAACTATAGCATACCAAAACTGTCGGCTGTATGACCGAAATCATTTACAAACAATATTGCCACTTGAGAAACGATAATGAACAAGCTACAGCGGGGGTGTAATCTCTAAGAAGGGCAGACTCTGATACTGTTTAATGGTAGAAGAGAGAGTAGATGCATAATTTTTTATCTTACATTGACATTCTGTTCAGGTTGTGGGATTTAAAATGAGAACAATGAAGGAGGTGGAGAGAGTGATTGGTTTTGTCTGTCTTTTTTTCCTCCCTATCCTTTCACATCTACACGTTACCCCTCCAGAATACTGAATGGAAAACATGTTGATGCATAATTTAGCAGACCTCTTTCCCTTTTTGTCTTGCTTCTCTCCTCTCGAACAGTCCCTACACTTTTATTGTATGAATTCCTTTGCATAAAGTTGAAATCTTTTAGATAAAACTCCTCTCCAAGTTTAACTGTTAAATCTCTGATGTCAGATGTTCACACGCTGCCTGACGCCCCTGGTGCCAGATGAGCTGAGGAAAAGGAGAAAGGGTGGTGAAGCAGACAGTCTGGATGAGTTCCTCAAAGAGCTGGAGAACCCAGAGGTGCCTAGAGAGGAGGTCATGGGTCAGCACAGAGATGTTATTGGTAAGTCTTGCTGGAAAAGATGAGGAGGTCTTATCTCAGGACAGACATTTCATCACAGAAAGGCAGAAAACCCAAATAAGACACATCACTTACAGAATAAGGCTTTGTTTATTTTCTGGTTACTTTTAACATTTTAATTGGAATTTCCTCTATCTGACCCTCAGACCAGACTATCATGGAGGAGCCTAGTATGCTGGCAGCCTCTGCAATGGAGGGCAGCAGGACGACCTTGGATGAGACAGTCATGCCTCCTCCATCCACCCCCCGCGGTGTCAAACGCAAGACCCTCGACAAAGAGGGCCCTCTTCCTGTATGTACTTGCAATCTAATTTCTATTTTTCTGCTAAAAAGTGGATTTTTCCTGAAGCATTTTATGTGGATGTGGCGAAACTTAAAAGCTCGAGATTTTATGAAAGGCTTCTAATAGCTGCTTTCAGTGCCTAGCATTGAAACCATTATACATGACAAATGGATTTTCAGTTCTTGAAAGCACTTGCAGTCTCTCAGCAATTTGATCATTTAATTTTAATCAGGTCACATTGGTCCCATCTATTATGGAATGAAAAATATTTCTGCAGATGAAGAATTTTTCATTTTTAATTTTTTGTAGCAGTAAATTTGGGAAATGCTCATCAGTCAGATTGTGGAACAGAAAACATTCACGCGTTCACTGCATTGTGTCCTCACTTGGGCATCCCTCGTGCTTAGATGCTTTCCTCTCTCTTTCAGATGGCTCCATTGGAGCAGCCACAGGTCGCTGACCGCTCAGTCTTGTCCCAGAGGTTAGACATGCCTCAGGTGGATCTGCCCCCAGAGGAGAGCAGTGTCAACCTCACCCAGCTTGTCCCTGAGCTTGACCTGCTTGGTGACAAGAGCAAAGACAAAAAGGATGAAAGTGATGAAGAGGAGGTAGGGGGAGAAAACTGCGTTGTCTGGTACACTGATAAATGTGTAGATGGTCATAGTCAGATAATAGATTGTTTTTGTCAGTTTGTCTAAAAAAGAAACAAAGCTGCAGGGTAAAATTACTTGTAAGCTATTTAGAAGTTTAAAGAAGCTGTTTTTAGAGACATGCTCTAATCTGATCGGATGTGTGTTGCTGTATGAATCTGGGACAATTGATGCTGATGACTTTGTTGTCGATTCTCAGGAGGAGGAGGGTCAGGCTGGAGACCAGGATCAGGAGGAGAAGAGATGGAACAAGAGAACCCAGCAGATGCTACATGGTCTCCAGGTACAAAAAGCAATCACTACTAAAATAATTTTTGAAAATAGTCTAAGTAGACTAAAACAATTGTCGTAGTATCGTATGTGAGACTGTAATTATGTGTGCGGTTTTAACCGTTACTTTCATGAACCCTTTCTTTTCAAAACAGTTTTTGCTGTGTAGGTTTAAATCAGAGAGAAAATAAAAACAAAAATGTTTCTGTAGAAAGTGGATTCAACCAGATTAATGACAGAATGAAAAGTGTCACAAGTTACAAGTTATTGATCTCTCTCTGTTCAAAGAGAAGCTTTGACTGACCCAAAATGCTTCTATCCCCACAGCGTGTCATGGCTAAGACTGGCGCAGACTCAGTCAGCCTGCTTGAATTGTGCCGGAACAACAACAAGAAGCAGGCAGCCGCCAAGTTTTACAGTTTCCTGGTCCTTAAGAAGCAGCAAGCCATTGAGGTCAACCAGTCTGAGCCCTACAGCGACATCATCGCAACCGCTGGACCAAGATTCCACCTTATCTAGACAATGGAAGAACAGAAAACACTGCTTGCAACAGACATACTTTTTTAAGTACTCAACTTTTTTGCCTTTTTATTTTGTTTTCCTGTCAGCCCCTTTTTTTTCTCGGGAGGTTGGGGGGGTGGGGAACGGGTTGGAAACTTTTTAAAAAAAAGGATTTTACTGTACTACAGATGGAAACATGCAGTATTCATTTGGTTCAAATGGAGTGAGGAAGAATGTTTAACAATTATATTTATAAAGCAACCTTTTTCAGTCACCAATTTGTAAGCTGATCTTCATTGTTCCATTGTTTTTGTCGTTGTATGCTCATTCCATATGTTGTGTACCCTTGCCCCTATCATACCTAAAATAATGCAGATTTTAGATAAACAGCCCCACGTTTTCATATTGAATCCCTTCATAACTGAACACATTATGAAAAGGTACTGTTTCATTGCTCAAAAATTTAGTCTCTCCCACCTTTTCTCACTGTTGCACTTGTTCTTTCATAAACAAAATCAGTCTGTCAAAAACAATTGGTAAATCTAACCTGGCATTAAATATGTTGCAGATGTATAATTCAGGCAGATTATCAATTATGTTCTATGTAATATTTTTTTTGTACCTTTTTACGTTTATGCTTATTCACTTTTTTGCATCATGTTACTAGGCAATGTACTTGCTACAGTTCAGTATCCCACCTTTTTAGTCTTTGGGTAACTTCTAGTTGTGATACATCTGTAAAGATTTGAAATAAAGTGTTTTAAGTACTTGGTTACTGGATATTTATTCATTTGTAGTGTTATTTTTAAGGCTTATAAAGTTAGGTAGGACAATAAATTGAAAGAAACTGCTTTGTCTCCTGTATTTGACAAAATAACTGACCACATGCAATTTAAAGCAGTCACCTTTTCCCTGTAGGTCTTATTCTAAAAGAGTCATTGGTTATGGCAGTTATCGTATTGTTGATGGTTATAGTCGTCCAGGATCAACGTTAATGTGAAAACACATCGAGCGAATGAGTGTTTTGATTAAATAAACTCCACTTGCACCACAGCCAGTTGTAATTTCTAGAAGAAAAACACGGACGGAGTCTTGAATATGAAATATATCTGTCGCCCGTGTTATATAGGCAGTTATAAAATAAAGGCTCCCTATTTACTGAACAGAAGTTGATTAACTGCAACGCTTCTAACCAAGAGGGGAACCAGACATTTAACCATGTTTCTACACGGGCAGAAAAAAAATGGATCCATTTGTAACGGAAACGTCCGTCACTGAAAACGTTCCCTCCTTTTTCCGCGTGCGGTTGCTTGCAGATGGCCTCTCGTAAAGAGTCTGGTTCAGTATCGAGCACTGTAATGGCTTCTACGGGCGGCACTTTGGACTCTCCTGTCAAACAGATCCAAATTGAGGGTCTGGTAAGTTTCACTGAGGTTCTGTGAACGTACTTATTAAGTTTCGACGGTCGGCGTACGGCAGAGAAAGCGGTTGCTAAGTGTTAACTTGACCAGATGGGGATGCTAGCTAAAGTGTGAGCATTATGGCCGACAGTGTGTGAAGCGGTGTTCTGTAACGTTAACATTGTTCAGTACCTTAACTGATGGCGGTAACGCACCTCCGGGTGTTCAATCCTACACTATTGGCCAATACAGATAAAATTTGCTGTATGTAATCGCCTAGTTTGTTACAGGGTAAAGATAGGCTAACAGTGGTCGCCATTAAAGTTAGCCGGTGTTTAGCTTTTATGAAGCTACAAAGACGTTTAATTTCACATCCAGGACCTCCCTGTGGTTTCTGTGGAACGTTATGGATACACAGTAAGAGGAGGATGATGATGATAATGCCTCTTGCTCCCCTCTCACGTCTTATTGCTACTGAAAAGGAAACTGTAAATAAAAGGCATTTGCTAGTAGCCACAATTTGAGATACTAACATTTGGTTTCTTATCTGTTTTGTTAATATTATTCACAATAGAATTTTCTGAATTTTTGTCGGGCTTTTCAACTAATTTTTGATATGAAATATACGTAGGTTTTATTTTTTTCACACCTGCACGGGGACATTTCCCTGCTTTACATTTAAATGATAGGAACACAACAATGCTTGTGTGGCCGTGTGTCTCAATCCACTTTGTCCTTACAGTATATAACAGCTCACTGGTGACTGTTCTGTGGTCTGTTTACTGACATAATGTACTTAAGTGCTCAAGAATGATTTGGACTAATATTTCCCCTCCAGCTTGTCAATGAAGTGTTAAAACTCCAGACAAATACCAGTTTGGGGAATATGGGCACTCCAAGGATTTTGTGGCACTTCTGCCTGGGATTGAATCTTTATCCCTGAGACTAGCAATTGTAAACAAACAAATGTGTGAAGGGTTTGTTTCCGGCTTTACAGTTCTTGGACACGTGTGTTTTGATTGCTAGTTGCTCTTTTGTTATTGTCAATGCTTACTAGATTTAGTGTTCTCCTGTTGAGAAGATCATTGCCTCTGTGTGTCACTGTTCTCTGATTGATGATCTTTAACAGGTAACAGCCATGACACACTGTGAATTTCAACTTCACACAATCTAAACACTGCAGTGTTTTTATTCTGTAGTACCTCTGATCAAACAGCAGAGGACAAACTTGTTTCGCCGCCATGCACTGATGTTCTCCATCGCTTGCCCCAAGCTGCACTGGACACAAAGCAGCTCATTTGCCTGGTGTGCCTGAACACAGTAACAGGACTTTAACTTGCCAGCTGCTGCCTTCCTTTTATCTTGCTCATTAAAACTGCCCTAGAGTGTTGGGGCCCTAATTTCAAATCTAAATATTTCACCTCTGCGTGTATTATTTAGACCTAGAATGAGATTGTAACGCATTTCTCAGTCTTATCAACCAAACATTTATCACAACAGTTGAATGAAAAACAGTCAAGCGCCATTCAGTGTGCAGCGTCGTTTTGATTCAGACTGAAAGGTGAAAGGTGTCTATTTCATGTAGAGTTATGAAACGCGTTTCACCTGAATGCATTGATATGCAGCAGTTGCAGCTGAGTTGCGTCATGACACGTCTGTCAAAGGTTTAGCTGGAGGGTTGCCCACAGACAGCATCACCACTGCGGTGTAATAGAATTGGATTGTTTCCTTGCTTTTGAAGATGTTTCGGTGGTTGATGCTGCCACAGTAGCGGAGTGCTGCACAACGATGGGTTCCATTAAACACCTACTGAGATCATACAGCTGCTTCTGTGTTTGAACACGGCTTTATTCATTTATTCTGGCATATGATGCACGTCAGACACGGGTCTTATTCACGTAGCATTAATTAGGTAACAGTCGGAGCACATTTTACTGGACATGGCATTGTGATTTGAAAGCTCTGAGGGATGGACAGGGCAGGAAATGTGTCACAGTTAGTTTAATTTTAACATTTCTTTTAGCAGTGGCAGACATTTTCTTTGTTTTTTTTCTCAGGGAATATGTGAATGCATAACAAAAATGTGCCAGCACAGGCCCATTCCCCCCTAGAGTCTGACTTCCTCGCTGGTTTTGAGCCGGGCTCGTCAGGAGGAGGTTCACACTAGTTAATGTGAAGCAGATCATTTGTGGCAAACACAGGCATGAGATATAACTCACTACAGTGAAGAGGCATATGTTACCATCAGTCCAGTACATTTAGTATACACAGTGTTTGTTCTAGCATTTTTTTATACAGAATCTACAGTTTATGTTGATATTTCAAAGTTGTACTTGTAAAAATTTCAGTCTTGGTTGATTTGGTGACACTGTGCATGACTTGAATGATCAGCAAATGCAATTAAATTTTAAAAACACTCCTTCAGCGGCAAAAATACAGCAGAATAAATTCTGCGCTGTCCTGCTGCCGGTAAACAGCTCTGGATCAGAGCCGAACCCAGGTTGACTCTTGACGCTTGATTATTTCTCTTGAAGCACCAGTCTGCCCCCGACTCTCTGTTAGGAAGGTTCCATGAAGGGCTGCACGATTTTGAAAAAAATATCTGATTGTGATCATTTGGACTGATCTTGCAATTGTGATATGCTTTATGATATTCAGGAAATGATAATTAGTACATAATTTTCTTTTTCATTGAAAAACTTTAAAATGATTGTGGTGTGATTTTTGTGGGAATCTGTACCAAAATAAAGATGTTTTCCTAAGTCTGTAGAAAAGATGTGAAGGTGACGACATCCCTGCAGCACCACGATATTTGAAATATATTTAACGTATTTCTCTTTTAGCATAATTGCGCCTCCCTGCAGAATAAAAATCACATTTGGCCATATTGCTATTATGATTAAATGCATGTTGAAGTGTTGGGGCAAGAAACTGAACCCCAGAACTGCTCCCGATGGCTGTTCCATTGTTGTGTGAAAGAGTGTGTCTGAGTTGTGATGAGCAGGTAGGCACTGTGTAAAGAAGCCACCTTGCTGTTAGTGTGTGAATGAATGTGTATGTGAATGGATGAGTGCTGACCAGTGTTGCAATGGGCTGCATACATGCAGTTAGTTACCAGTTGCCATTTACCATTGAACAGAGTAAAACTAGAGATATGTTGAAGAAAAATCTTGTTGGGCCACCAGGCAGGAGCTGGCAGATGAAGTAAAAATCTGCTGTGGTCTTCATCCATGGCTTCACCTAACAGATGACTCATAGCACACAAAAGTGTTTTCTCCATCAAGCATATTACAGCCAGCGTTGGGTGTAGAGTTCATCTGCACATCAGTGGCGCAAAAAGAAAACTCATTACGGGATCGTCTCTCTTGCTGTACTCTCTCATAACTTGAGCCCCGTTGTGGCGGAAATATGGGCCCTTTTGTGTGAGTGAGAGAGAAGATTTATGATAAGAATTAAAGGCAGCCAAGGGGGGATTTGAACCGCAATTGATTTTGCACAATTCAATTTTAAGCCTGTTGATTTATAATGCGCTGTCCACATATCAATCTTAGGCTTCTCCACATGAGGTGAGCTCAGTGGGCTAGCTGCTGGTGAGCTAGATCAATAAAATCATATGTGATTGTGTGTATGAGAGAGTAGTCAGGAAAGACAGTGCTGGAGAGTGCAATTCTGTGTGTGTGTGTATCTGTGTACATGTGTCTATGTGTGTGCATGGAGGTTTTCACAAACTTGGAGCTTTCCCGGCTTTGCTTGCCACACCTGATGGCATTTACTCAGCATCAGGAAGCCAGCACAACAAATCCACTGAAACCTCCGTCTTTCCTTCCTTCCCTTTGTTTTAGCGCAGACGCCTTTTTAGTTCCCCTCTTTAAAGGCATTTCTGTGGATTCAGGAGTTTTCCTAGAGCCCTGCTCGTATTTAGCTTTATTTTTCTGACCTTGCCTGAGTTGTTTTTGGCCAATTGTCCATCTCTCACCTCCTCCTTTTCCAGACGGATGCTATTTAAGTGTGTGATGAACAGATTGCCAAGAGTCAGATTGCTGGAAGCGTTGTGTATCGTTGCTATCTGCTCTCACTGATGTAGGAAGACTAGAAAAGCTATTTGCTGGTAGAAAAAGGAGTCAACACTTAAAGGGGCGGGGGTCAGGGGGCTTTGATTGTAAGGCCCTTCACTGCAGCCCCCGTCTTCCTCACCCTTCACCCCTGTTCGCTTTTGTCATAATTTCAGTCATGCTTCTCTTTTTCTCTCTCGTATTTTCACTATTGCATTTTGTCCCTTCCTCTTTCCTTTTGCCCTGCTCTGCCACTTTCCCTCCCTCATACTCACATTTTCTCACTCCCCCCTCGGTCAGACCCTCCTCCCCTCTTGGTCAGAAAAGCCAAGGCATAGGCAGGGAATGGCATTTGTTTTTCTCAGCACTCCACCCCATATCGTCTCTCGTCTCTCGCCTCTAGCACTTTTACTTGTTGCATGACAGGTCCAGCACTCCGTTGAAATAAATCATTTCCCAAGACGTGTGTGTGTGTGTGTGTGTATGCACGTGTGTGCGTGAGCTAGCGAGACGAGTAAGGGCTTCCTCATGGTGGTGATGGGTGTTTTGTTGTGAGCATGGCCCCAGGACTACCACCCTGTTCTTGAGTGTATGTATGTGTGTATTATTAATGCCTCTGGCTGTGACCTGCCCACACTGTTATCACCATGATTTATGCTCTCCCCCTCCGCGCTGTGCTTTCAGCTTCTCGTTCCCTTCCTGTTCATTTAGACGTTTTGCCTCATTCTCCACTTTTTGCATTGGCTGTTTCTTTTTTTTTTTTGCAAGCTGTGTGTCTCATGATGGGCAGGTGTGCAGGAAGTGTACATTTGAGTCTGTTGATCGGTATTATCTATGTGTGTGTGTTTGTGCAAAAGAAAGCCACCACCGCCCTTCCCTGCTGTCCTTGGTATCAGTGAAACGGTGTTAGAGCTTAAACCAGCTCTTCAATCATGCGGGGGCTTGTCCTATTGGCCCATTTTTATCTGGCATTAAAAATTAAATGCATATGATGATGCATGGACACACTGTCAAGATGAGGCACGACGATGTGCGGTGTCAGACTACATGTCCAAATATACCCCGCTACTGAGCGAGGATTTTTCTTCAAATTTCGTTAGATCCAGGTTTTATTCTTAATGTGTGCCACCTCCTCTGTCTCTCTCACTCTCTCGCTGTGTAAATTGCCAGGCTGTGTTGAATACTAACTGGCCTTTTGTACACGCTCTAGATCTGTGATGCTCCAGTTGGAGCCTGCAGGTGGTGCTTACCACTCAACTTACCACTCAACCACAGCCTGTGATTGCCTGAGTAACTTGTTCCAGAATTTCCCCTTAACAAGGTTTTTGGCCATCGTGTGGTTTTTATGTAAGAACTCAGTGACCAATGAAGAGTGCAGAATGGTTGGTGAGGTTTTATATGTAATTTAGTTTAGATGTAGAGGGTGTCTTAGTGAGGTAAGAGATTTTATGAACAACTAATGTACTTAGAGATGCGCAATAAATTAGTGTTTATATTTATTGATTAAATTGTTTAATAAGAAAAACAAGACAAAGTGTAAGAAAAAGTGACTGCACACTCGATGCAGTGGTGGCAGTACGTACCTTTTAATGTTGTGCTGCCAACCAGGGGCTGAACGTGGACGTTTGCAAGCTAAACTGAGTAGCTGCTTCAGCTAGACAGATAAATCGGCCAGATCAGAGTTGCCCAAATGTTTTCAATTAGAGGGCACAAGCAGAAATTTAAAGGGATAGTTCACCCAAAAATGAAAATTCATTCATTACCCACTCACCCTCATGCTGATGGAAGGCGGATTGAAGTTTTTTAGTCTATGAAAAACTGCTGGAGTTACAAAGGTGTACAGCGTTTTAGTTGTCTTCCAAACAAAGGTAGTGGATGGTGACCAGCTTTCAAAAATATTTTAAAAATACATACTAAAACCAGAAAATGCCTCCATACCAGGGTTGGTCTGATGAACGATGCCATCGTCCATCGGCGGTGCCTGTCATTTCCGCTACAAAGTATTTTTTCTTTTGCAAAACCAAACTGCATTAACAATTCTTTATATTATAATTTATTTTATCAATAAATTTTTACCTGTTTATTGCTGGAAACATTTGGTAGGTCAAATCAAACCTTATGGCAGGCCCACTTTGGACAATCCTGGGCCAGCCAGAACAGTAAGCTGATATTAGCTTATTGATATATAAATATCTTTGTAAAATGTGGGCTGACTAAAAGGAAATTGCAGTTCAGAGATGTAAATTCAGTGAAAACGTAGTCTTTACCCCCAAACATGAAGGATATACACTTAACAGTAATTTAGGCCAAATTAACTCTAATTTCAGTCCAGATTTTACATACTGGGGCTATTTAAAAATGTCCCTAAGAGGCAGCTGTAGTGCTTTTGTCACTAGACAGGAAATGTATAAAACTGTGCCTAAAGGAAAGCAATTTTATATTTTGCTTTATATCAAAAGATGTGGAGTAGGAGTTACTTTATAATAGGTTTTCAGAGCAGAGGTGTTGAACCAGCTAATAGTGGGCTGAACCATAAATGCATTAGCACAAAAGACAAGCACTTATTTCCAAGATAAATCTAATCATTTCCAGTGCAGTACTGTAGTATTAATGTAATCCTACACATAGGTGTCTTTAAAATCCATTACATCAGAGCACATTTCACTACAACACTGTGCTGTGAGCTGAATCACCACACACTGAGACCAGAATTGAATAGCCAGTATGTGTTTATTATGTTTGATGCCAGTATGTACACTTACGTGTGTCTGCAAACAGTCTACATATATGTATACATATTTCTGATGATACCATGAGGTAATGTGTTCAGGAAAATAACTAGCAAAAAAAGTATTTGTGCTTTGAAATGCTTCCTCATAAAATATAGTCACGGATCAGAGCATCGTGTTTTTGATCAACTTCTAAATCAAAGTTATTTTCTCACAAGACATTTCTGTACATTAGAATACAGTTTTAACGTACACTGCAAGCCACATTATTTATGCCTACGTTTTTCCCATAGGTATTAATTTAGTTTAATGTCTTTCTACGGTGATAAAAGTGTAAAAGAAGAGAAAAAGGAATACTGCAAATCTGCAGCAGGATGAAATGAAAAAACCCCAAGCGGCTTGTAAAAAATACTTCAATAAAACTGAACCAAGCGCAGACTAATGAGCAGAAATCTCATGACGAGCAGAGACGCAATTGATTTGAATAACATAAATCAAAGAGTGATAAAATACTATGAAAGAAAAATGCTTTAACAGCCACAGCATGCACAAACAATTGGCACGATAAATATCTTAGTCCTAGTTCAGAAAACAAAATCTTTTTTCAGAAATTGTTTTAGGGAGGAGGGTAAAGCCTCCTTTCCTCCCTCTCCACCTCTGTTGTGTCGCGGTGCTTTGATACTTCAGCGATTTCGCTCTCTCTGTTGTCACAGGTGGTGCTGAAGATTATCAAGCACTACCAGGAAGAGGGCCAAGGCAGCGAGGTGGTTCAGGGCGTCCTGCTGGGCCTGGTTGTCGACGACCGACTGGAGATCACCAACTGCTTCCCCTTCCCCCAGCACACAGAGGACGATGCAGACTTTGACGAAGGTATCTGAGAGCAGTGTTCCCTTTCTGTTTACTGTATCGATCCTTTTCTGCAGCTGGGCAAATGCACACACCCACACAGAAAAATCACAACAGAGTCTGAAATTAATACCTGTTAAGCCCCAAATGCCATTGAAACGTGTCTTCAGTGGATGGAGTGATGGGGATTAGTGTGACGATGGCTCGTCACTTCAGGAAATCACAATATTAAAATGCTTCAGTAACTTGGAGGCTTTGGTCTTTACTTGTTCTTTAATTGTGAGACTCAAGAAATGAAAGAATTTATGTAACTTTAAACTGAGCTCTTGTGAATTTCATATTTGGATGATTAAGTGTTTACTTAGTGCTGACTGTTTGAGGTTACATATCAAGTGGCACTAAAATATTAGGTTGCTACCTTTTTCTGAAAATTGTTTTGGTTGGGGAAGCTCTGTAGCTATTTGGTTGGATTTGTTTCATCACGTCCTTGGCGGGTGAGCTTAAAACTAAACTGCAGACATTTTGTTAAACTAATTCGCTAAAAACTTAATAATAAAAGTACCAACAGAAGCAATTAGTCCTTGAATCCTGTCTGATTTGGTGCTTTGAGTACAGACAAACTGTGGTTCAGAACAAAGAATACCTAACCTCTGAAATAAATGTTTGACAGGAAGCAATACAATCATTCTCTGTCTCTGTGTTTTTGAAAGATAGGCTGGGGATCACCATTCGTAGCACTCCAAAATGCCTCAAGCCTGAAACAAATAACAGACTTTTGAGGCTAGAAGCCAACGTACCAACATATCAACCAGTCCCTGAATGTCGGTGTGTGTTTCCTTGGAAGTGTGTGCATAAGATGCCCGCAGGCACAGTGTTGAGGACAATGCTGACTTTTAACTAAGCTAACTAGGTGCTGGGTGTCCTACGCTGTCAGTGCCAGGTTTGATGCGAGAGGGCAGTGGTGCAGGGACGAAAAAAAGCTCCGGTGTTGATGTTACAGGTGGGTGGTGCGAACGTGCACAGTATTTGATTTAGTCTTTATCCGCACAGGTAGCCCACCCCCCCCCTGCCGCGCAAGCTTTCATGTCAAAGGATGCCATGTCCTCTGACCTCAGCCCTCCCCTATCAGGCATTGTTACCTGCTTCTTGTTAGCTCCAGAAAATCCTGCAACAAGCCACACTGAGGGATGGGAAGGTGATCAGATGCAGGAAATGGAGGAAAGAGGGAAAATTCCTCTCTAACAGGCCTCCACTGCTAACGAGCATCTGTCAGAAATTCTGCAAGATACACAAGCACCAATGGTGGCTAAAGGTCGTTAGTGTCAGGAAAAGCTCTCTGTTAGTGTCATGACTTGTTGTGTTGTTGACTTTTGATGGGTTGGATTTCCTTTCTGTCACTCCCTTTAAGTTAACAAGGGCTTCAGCGAGTAGCGCCTTGCTGTGAACACTTGGAAAATTTACCAAACTACCATAAAATTCCTCTCAACTGAGCTTTACCGCAGTGAAAAAATGTCACAGACTTCATGTTATCTGTCACCGTGGAACCAAATTCAAAATGGCAAAGCGGAAATGTGTTTGGAGTCATGAATGTTTGTGTTTTCTGTTCTGTTGTTGAAATGGCTTAAAATCAAGAGCAGCACAGCATCGAGTAGATGACTCTGTAGACTGCAGAGCGCTCTTGTCTCTGCTTTCAAAGTGTTTTTAGAGAAAAGGGGGTTTATTTTGAAGATTGAATCTACAATGGAGAGAGAATTATTTGGCAGAAAAATTATCAAAGAGAAACGTGAAAATGGGTTTTTATGTCTGTACATTTGGTCTTTTTGTTCTTGTACTTCAGCCTGAAATGTCTACCCACGCACACAGCTGACCAGCCAGACCCCCTTCTTCTCTCTCTCGATTTCCATCTGCCTGTCTGTCTCTCTCTCTAGCCCCCTTTACACAGCCTGTTGAATATTGCGCTGTTGTACCTCATTGTTCTGTACCAACAATAAGGCAAAATAACTGAGCCTAAGTTACTGAGGGCCAGATGAAAGGGTTATTGTTGCTCTGCCTCTGATCCGCAAGGGAGGCAGTAACAGTGCTGAACTGACATCTTCGTAAAAAGTCGAGCCGGCGTGCTGGAGCAGAGGTTTAAATTCTTGACGATGTGGCGAGCATGCGGCTCCCCAGCAGAAAATTTAAAAATGGTGAGCAGCAGTTAGCTGCTGAGCCACAAAAGAAGTAAACAGCTAATTGAGAAGACAGTGTTTGCTGTAGTTGTTATTTTTTAGAAAGCGCTGCCCAACATGAACATTATTACTGCATGCTGATGCTGATCTGGTGAACGTCCTGCCCACCATATGCCACTTGTCATGTCCCACAATGCCGACATGCTGTCTAAAAATCACACACTGAGGATCATTTTGCTAAAGATGTTTTGTTCAGGGATTAAATACAAAGATGGTGTAAAGGAGGGACTTTGTTGCGATAGCATCCTTGTGCAAGAATCTCTCTCTCTCTCGTCTACCCTGTTGCAGCACTGTTTTCTTGAAGTGTGTATTGGACAATTATTTTTCCATGGAGCATCTTTTATGCCACTTTTGGAGCGTAAAGATCCGGAGAAGAACCGTGAAATAAACAACTCGAGGCTACAAGTGTGTACCTATGCATATTTGGAAACATTTGTTGGTGGATTCAGTCTTTCTTTGGCTCAGACTACATGCTTCCAGAACCATATTTACTGCCTCACCAATAATGACAAAATATTGGCAGTGCCATTCTCTAAAAAAGATGCGGTTTTCTGTAAAATCAGAGAGCAATGGCATCAGTGTCACTGCCATCTACTTTGCTCCTAGAGAGCTTGACAGGTGAATGTTTTTGCAGATAGTTTCTGTCGGTTATTGCCTGAAACTATGAGGAAGTGAAGTTAAAATAATTGTGCTTTGAAACTAGTTGCTGACTCTTGTGTTGTTGTTACAAGTGATTTTGATTACTTCCGGAATTAATATTATAACCAAATCAGCTCTTCATTATTCTGTGCCATGCTGCATTTTATCCTGGGAGTAGATGGCCTTCAGTCGGTGTATGACAGGCAGGAGAAGGAAGGGGCATACACACACACACACACACACACACAGGAACACACACCTCCTCAGACAATGTTCAGAGTCTCTTTGAAAGTGTATACGTTTTCAGATAAACTTCCCCTTGACATGGGTTGAATCTGTGTTTCTGTATTAATGTGGCCTTGTCTGTGAATATAGCATTGACTCACACATCAGTTAATTATCACACCTCTAGATAAAGCCTGAGATTTAGTATTAGAGAGACTCAGATGAGCAGCACGCACTCTCTTCATCTCTAATCAAGGACCCTAGACACGTTTAGCTTCCAAGGTCTGCATGTGTGGATGTATCTCTCTGTGCTGCATTATTCTGTGTTTGCCCTGTGTGTGCATGTGTGTGTGTTAGTGTGCATGCGTGCAAGCATGTGCTTGTGTGCCAGAATCATCTTGAACTGACTCGTTGACTGCTAGAGGCCCCTTAGATCAGAAATACTCTTTCAGTCTATTACAGAGGGAAAGATGGACAGGATTGCCAGTTTTTGTGTTTGTGTGTGTGTGTTTGTGTGTGTGTGTGTGTGTGTGTGTGTGTGTGTGTGTGTGTGTGTGTGTGTGTGCGCGCGTGTGTGCGCGTGAGTGTGAGTGTGGGTGTGTGTGCGCATGTAAGCATGTCAGTCCATGTCTGCTATGCGTCTTTTTCATCAACAGGTGCCAGTGTGGAGCTACAGTTGCAGGACAGTCAGTGGCAGCAAATGTGACCAATATGGTTGAGAAAAAAGAGAGAGAGTAGCTGACCGCACGCAGCAGAATCTGCCTCAGATAAAACCTTGGCTGAACCCCAACCATCCTATTTCCTTTGTCCTTGCATACTATGTCCTTGTATCATTGACAGAACGTATGGAGAGAGATCAACTGCAGGAAGTTTCAGCACCAGAGGCACACAAGTAGCATGTTAATAATGTGCTTTGAGCCTCTTCTTTTGTTGTGATAGTGATAATACGAAGAGGAGGGATCTTGGTACAGAGAGATTATTAAGGTGGCTTCGTGCCACCAACCCAAGCACCACTGCAGAAAGAACTGACCGTTTTGAGAGGCAACTTGACTTTTGCACCCCATTATGCCTGGTATTAAAATCAAATGTGTTGCCAGATATGTTATCCGTGTAATAAACGACCTTATCTTGCCTTTTGTTTACATCTGGTAGTTGTAATACGTTTGTTTTTCATCCGCAAGATCAGATCAGATCTGTATCCTCCAGAGAAAATCCTGTGCATTAATAATTTCAGGTGGTAGCAAACTAGCCCAAGCCTCCCACAGTGTTGTGAATTGTTGAGGTAAGAGAAACTTTATAAACTTTTAGTACAACACATTGTTGTTAGTCCCCTTTTGTAAAATTGGCAAATGTGACATATTCAGTTTTTCTGTCTGAATAAAAAAAAAGGTCAGTTTGTCCTGCCGTGTTGCAGTAGCAGCGTGAAGGCTCCTCTGTGGCCGTACAAATTATATGCCTTCACAACAGATCAGCTGCACAGATGATTGCAACTCACATGTTGCACACAGTTATTTCTTACTATGTATTTTTCATGCAGTTCTGATGAAAAACATGTCTATTTGACATCTCATGGCACAAAGCAGACTATGAAAGGTTTGTCTTGCCCAGCCCTCTCGCTCTCTTCATCTCTACATTTTACCAACAACCTATATTTTATGTTAGACACAGATAAATATCTGTGTGTTTTGTGACATACAGATGACAGCACATTGTACGGATTGCTTCAACACCTATTTCATATAACACAGTTTGAGCCAGTCTAGCTCCCGGTGTGGTCAGGCAGACACGATCACATTCTTGTCACAGCACACTGACACCTTGCATTAACACATGCATTTTTCTTTCTTCAGATGACGTGACAAGATACAAAACATGTTTTATTAACGGGTGGAAACTGGATGCAGGTAGCGCTTAATGAAACTGGTGACTGTTTGCACGTTCTATTACCATCTACTTTATAAACGTTATTCACTCATTCAGGCCTGTTTGTCTATTATTAGACATCTAATAGGTCCATAATATGCCAGTCAGTAAATATAGCTTTGGTGAGTCAACCTGTTTGTCCCTTCATGACTGTCTCACACTGTGCTGTTTTGCACAGCTGCTTTGTACAAGTCATAACCTTTTTTTTTTTTTTTTTTGCCTTTTAAGGAACCAGTGTATTCAAACATGTATTTGAAGACTGAAATA